>JANHGB010012202.1:0-21449 GCA_026283785.1 Coracopsis vasa | reverse complement strand
TGTACCTTCATCAAGTTTGCCAATGATACCAAGCTGTGTGGTGTGGTCAACATGCTGGATGGAAGGGATGTCATTCAGAGGGACTTTGACAGGCTTGGAATGTGGGCCTTTGCAAACTTCATGGAATCCAGCAAGGCCAAGAGCAAGGTCCTGCACCTGCTTCAGTGAAATCCCAAGCACAAATTCAGGCTGGGCAGAGACTGGATTGAGAGCAGCCCTGAGAAGGGCTTGGGGTATTCGTTGACAAGAAGCTCAACATGAGCTGGCAGTGTGTGCTTGCAGCCCAGAAAGCCAAATGTGTCCTGGGCTGCATCAAAAGGGGAGTGGTGAGTGGCCACCAGGTCAAGGGAGGTGATTCTGCCCCTCTACTCCCCTGGAGTACTGAGTTCAGCTCTGGGGCCCCTGTGTCAGGGACAATAGATAATGGTCTGTGGTGAAACACACAAAGATAGAAAAGTACTGTTTGTCCGCTTTGCTCCTCCCCGGAGTGTCCTGCTTTGGCTGCTCCCTGGAAAGTCCGGCTTTGGTTCCTACCTGGAAAGTTCTGCTTTAGAACTCCCCAGAAAAGTCTCGACCCTTGGAGACCTTTCTAGATATTGCTGGCCACTTTTTCCGATGTAGGCTGGCCCCCTGCATCAGAATGAGTGTGCATTTTTGTCAGTATAAAAGCCCGAGCCTCATGTGATGCAGGCGAGGCAGAACCTCATGCCACCCAGGTCAATGTTGCTTCCACGGGGACGTTCACTAAGGTTGAGCCTGCAATGATGATTCTTGGAGCTGGTTTCTTGATCGTCTTCACAAGGTCTGTGGAGTTGATAAGAGAACCAAACATCAGAAGTATCCTTTACTGTATCCTTTACTGTCTCTCTATTTTCCTATGTCAGTAAACTAGCTGTGAGTTCTCTATTTGTCTCTCATTTTGTCTCACCTGGAATCCTTTAGCTCTGGAACAAATGATAAAGCAGGAGGCAGGCAACAATAGTAGCATTTCCTTTCATAAGATCATTCTCAGAAGTCTAGGCAGACTGAACTGCAAATGAATGAAGACCCTCGTATTTCCCATTGTTCGTTGTATTTATAATTATATGAAATTTGTATGCTGAGAAGAATATAAACTGTCCCCATAGGTTGTTAACAAACCTCTAAGCAGTTGATATTTTGGTGACAGACATCTAAGACAGACAGATTTCTTTCTACTCAAAGCACTTACCATGCTAATTTACTAAACACAGCATTCCTCTGCAAACTTTGAAAGACAGCACAACTGCAGGAGGCATCTACATGGACTTAAGCAAATATTTCTTAATACCTTTGATTTATTACACAGTCAATTTCTGAAATGTTCACATTATGTATTTTGCTATTAACATGGAAGACATAATGAGAGCAACCCTAGTAATTACCAGTTTAAATCTCTTTTAGTCCACAGCAACTGTTTTGGAATGAAGAAATAATTGCCAGCTAGGTGCTTGCTTAATCGCTGTGTTAAGCACCACGTAGATGAGACTCTAGAAAATGTTTCAAGCAAAAGCAAAAGTTGAAGAATTAACCTTCCTGACACATTTCTTACAGGATAGAAAAAATACATAAGCCTCTTATAATTCTATGAACATATTTTCTCCTGTGCATTCTTTCTCCAGGCTTTCCTACTTGAAATTTCAGTAATGCATATAGTACTTACTAGTTTGTGTTGATCTAACACAATCTGAGGCTAAGCTCAGTGTTTATTCAGAGCAGAAGACTATACTCATACTCAAAAATTCATTACATTACAGCCTACATTAATTTCATTAACTACATTGTCATTCCTTTGCTCATTATACTCTTACTTTTAATTTCTATTCAGAAGTCCTTCTAACACACCTCTGAATGAGAAACATCTTTGACTGAGAAGGCATCTTTTGCCAATGACTTAAAAACATTCACATAATAAGTATACCAGAAAATATCCCAGTTGGGCAGATATGGAGGATGTGTAGTATAACTCAGTTATTGTGAGCTCTACATAGAATATTTAAAGGTGGTTTCAGTGTTAGCTATTCATACTAAATGTTGCTTTAGCTATCATTTATTCCTAATTTTTGCTGATTTTAATAAATCTAGTCATAGAACTAGAGCTCTCAGATTTAATTTTCCATAAAGTCCTTCAGTGCATGAAAAGCAAGGGAATATTTGAGACCAGATTTCTCCATGAACAATTTCAATGTTTTTCCAGCATTCTACTTGACATAAAAGTAAGGAAAACATTTTGCTTTTAAATAGTATCATGCACCTAATGTTCATTAAGACACTTCCTTTCAATAAACTTGTAGTTACTTCTTAATAAAATATGGGAAATAAACAAAAGTGGAGTTCTCAGAAAGAATTTCAAAACATCTATGACTGATGAATTAATAAAATTTTATATTTTAAGAAAGAAGTAGTTGATTTTCACTATTATTTAATTTACCTCCTGTATGTATGCATTAGGATGCTAACTGCCATCTTTAAACAATATAGACCATAACTTAGTTCAAAAGCTTTAAAAATCTCCTGGCTTTCAGTTATCCAGTTTTCTCAAGATACAGAAATCTTCCTTTGCTAAAAACCAGGCAATTTCTCAGAATTTTGAAAGAGATGTATTTTTTCTACATCACTTCTGAAATCTCTCAGGCATATCAGCAGTACTATTTTGCCTTCAGTTTACATAAAATGCAAATACATTGCTCCTGAAGTGTTAAGACCATGAGCAGAGGGGAAGAAATAGTATCCAGTTATATTTTACTATACAGATTGGGAACAGTCCTCAGAACATAGATCAGAAAGAAGCCCATATTGCCCTAACCCATATAAAGACAGTAACTCCTAGGTCTAACAATGCATTCAGGAGTCATGAATAAGCTATAGACTGTTCATTCATGTACATTTTTGAGAGTTAAGAACATGCAGATTTAATTCCTACAGAGAGAGAAGGAAGCTATCTTTAAGAATATAGCATATAATTCTTTATGGCTTTGGCCTTTAGCTCAGTTTGCCTCAGTTCTACCTCCTTAAAATGTTGTGAGAATGATTACAATAAAGATAATGATACTCAGATGCTGTCATGATGGGGCCTTACACATAGACTACTAAAATGGATAGGTTAAGATCAAACGCTCTTCTACTTCCTAATGATGTAATTAGAAAGCTTTTAAATTTAAATAAACCACCACTCAAAGTGCCTATCTCTGAGTTTGTGTGTGACTTAGAAGACTCATAACTATAAAGATGATTAAGAACCCACTGAATAAAAATGTGAATAATAAGAAATCAACCAGTGCTGTAAACATGAAAATATATTCCTCTGCCACTTGTTTACATTTAGAGGATTTCATGTTCCTCCTCTAGCTAGCAGCCTGAAGCTGTTGCTTCTCTTATGCTGAAAGCCCTCAGTTCCTCAGCAAGTGAAATAACGTGTTTTCTCCTCAGTCCATGTTCACTGTATGATAATATAGAGTGACAACTATGGCACACAAGTAACTGCTCTTTCACTTTGGTAGCAGAAATTGAGGCAGATCCTCAATCCAAACAATTTTATCTTGTGTATAAAGAGAAAAAACCCAAACAAAAACCCAAAAAACACAAAAAACCCCTCAGAGTATTGAAAACTGTGCTTTGTGTTACCCATAAGGCTGAAAAAAAATTACATGGTAGGAGCAGTCACACTGTCTCAGATTTCAGTAATGCTGTTTTGAAGTCAAAGACAACCACTGCAAATATAGTGCATCTCCCTTTTTTATTCTTGCTGAGCCATAATATAATGCCGCATAAAATTTTGTACTCAGTACAGAACTATGATTTTCAGCTTTCAAGCTTTCTCTTTCTTCTAAGATAGCTATAAAACATATTCACTTCTGAAGGTGGCTGCAGGGAGGCCATCTTTTCTATAATATAAAATATAGCGGAGAGAAATTTATTGGCAGACTACAAGTATCATGCTGGTGATTTCCAAGTTAAAAGTTAATACCCCATTGCTGGCCTGATTTTGAAGTTAGTTTGAGAGTACCTGGTTGCACTGGGTATGCTTGGGATGACACTAATTTCATTCATAGCAGGTCATATGGTGCTATGCTTTGTATTTGTAGCTGAGACAGTTTTGATTACATGTTTTAGCTATTGCTGAAGAGTGTACAGCATCAAGGCTTTCTCTGTTTCACACTATGTGTCCTGCCACCCCCACCTCACGAGTAGGCAAGAGCTTGTGAGGAGACACAGAAATATATAATTTTTTAATTTAATTTTTCAATATAGAAATTTTTAATTAGACATAGCAGCATGCTGGGTCCATGCAAATGCATTCATTTTGATACAGCCAGAAGGCGAGTTAGAGGTTTGGAACAGTAATGAATGCCACACCTACAGAACGGATCTTTCATAATGGTATCTTTCATAACAATGAGCCTGTAAAGGATTTAGTGGGAAAGTTGAAAACATGTTAATGCGATTTGCTAGAACGATGATTTTGCAAAAAGGACTATGCCATTCGCAGAGGGATAAAAGGCGTAAGGTGATGTTTGCACTCAGCATGTGCAAAACATAGTAGAATAACACATATAGCAGTGCTTTTGCAATTCTTAAAAAAATGTCATTATTAGGAGAGTAGAGAATAATTTTATTTTTTTAAGTTTTCAATTCCAACTATATAAAAAGGCCTTCTGGTGACAGATGTTAAGACCTCTATTTATCTTATAAAACCCAACAAAAACAGTGACTTGATTAAGCGTACAAGTACTTTCACAAGAAAGAATAACCATGTATTCAAAGGGTTCTTTTACCTAGCAGACAGCAAAGAGCAAAGTTAGATAAATTTAAGGAACACTCATAATGGTTACTTATTAGAATATAGTGTGAAGAGACACCGCAATTTTCATTTCTTGATGTCTTCAGGTCAAAACTGTATCTCTCCGTGGAAGAGGTACTTCCATCAAACACAAGTTACTTGTTTAAGATAGAAGAAAATGAAATTTTATATCCTGTGACCTAGTTGCATTTCCCACTGTAAAATCAAAGAAGCTCCAAAATTGTCCTCTAGTTATAAATAAGACTAAGAAGACTACCACGACAGCTCTAAATCATGAAACTATTTTTGCTTTTTGTATTACAAAGTTACCCACCAGCTTTCCCATTACTGTTTTCAATGTCATCTCTGAAACTAGCAATACAGTCTATTTGAAATAATACCATGACCTTTTTCTTTTCTATTTATATGTATAGAAAAGATTTTTTTAAGAAATTGCTTCATAAATGTTGTTCTTTTACTGACCTCGATGGCATACTGAGATTTTCTTCTTTCAATGGTTTGACCATAACTAGGTGTTATATAGAATGAACTGATCTTGGCTTTCAGATTTTTAACAATTTAGTCAGATTTAATCAATTGTCACTCTGTTTTCTCTACTATAACTGGCTCAGTGATGTTAAGCCTCAAAAGCCATAAAGACAAAATCTAATCAACTTCCTTGCTTTTGTCACATGTCCCAAAATACGTATATGTTCTAAATGATATGATAATTCACTGTGACAATGATAATTGATAATGATTGATATGATATTGCAACTCATTAATTTGTTCAAATTTTTAACTACACAGAAATTTGAGTTTTCTAAGTTTTATTTAATGCAACACTGAAGTGAGAATTTTGATGGAAAATTGACTGCTAGAGCTTAATGCATTCCTAATGGCTAAGGAAAAGCTTTCTCTAATTAATATCAAAATACTCTGAATTAGCTGGTTTTAGTGATGTAATGGACGGAATTCAACTTTGAGTAAACATAGGTGTCCTATACTATTGCAGATGACCTAGAGTATCTGTTACTGCAAAAGCCATGCGTCTCATGTAAGGCTTGTGTTACATCTGCCAGCTGTGACACTAGATGCATATTTTTGCATACTTGAATCACTCCCAATTCTTTCATTCACAATTTCATTTAAGATGTACTGGATCAGCCTGGGCTGGAGTTAATTTTCTTTACAGAAGCCTGTATTGTGCTGTGTTTTAGATTTGTGACTACAAGTGTTAGTAATACATCAGCTTTACAGCTGCTTTCTCAGTTTCTCATTCTGTTCCTGCAGTGAGCAGTCTGAAGATAGACAAGAGGCTGGGAGGCAACACAGCTGGGACAGCTGACCCAATCTGACCAAAGGGATAATCTATACCATACGACATCATGCTCAACAATAAAATCTGGGGTGAAGGAAAAGTCTTTCTAAAGTAGCTCAGAGTCTGGCTGGGCATTGGTCTGGTGGTGGGAAGTGGTCCTTTGCATCATTTGGTTGTTTTTTTTTCTCCTCCTTTACTTATTAAGCTGTCTTTATCTTGACCTATGAGTTTTTCTCACTTTTGCTTTTATCCCTGCTGCAGAGGAAAGCAAGCAAACAGGTGGTGGATGCTTAGCTGGTAGTCAAGGTCAACCCACCACATAATGGCATATAGGAAAACTACTTACTACCACTGAAGAGTCTAGCAGGAGTGTTCTTAGTGCCTTAACTTTTGTATCTCCAAAAGGTGAAGGCTTCTAAAGCCTGGCGGAGATCCAGCTAAGGGAAGGGGAACTAACTGCTTCCTAACCCACTTACCTCCATGGGCAGAAAAAAGGCAGCACATGTTACTACCTAGAAGCAGCCAAAAAGCCAAGTAGACTAATCAGTAGGAAACAGCAATTATCACTTTTTAGTCCACAGAAAAAAATCAACAGCAATCTAAGTATAATTCTGAATTGACAAAAATCTGTCAAACCAGGATGTTTGAACAAAATATATTTAAGTGAAATACTGGCGTTTTTCACTGATGCAGACAGAAGGGCTGTGAGGAGACATTTTTCTAAAGTTTGTCAATAACTCCATTGACTACCGACTAGAACAAACCTGACTGTTAAGGGAAACCTGGGCACCTAACTCACATGTTGACATCAAAATTGCAAATGCCTAAACTTTGGTAAAATATATCCAAAATCTAAGCTAACTATCAAGGGAGGAGGTGAGGATAAATGAGAAAGATAATTCCTTCATAAACAGGCTTATTTATCTTCACTACTTACACATATAATTAACATAACTTAGGTGGCTCTTATGTCATCAAAATCAGGTGAGATAAATCCTACCATTGCTCAAAAAAAAAAAATCCACAGAAGTAGTCTTTCCCAGCGTAATGATATGTTACAAAATGTTTCTTAGTATATATATATATAAAATGGTGTATAAAATCTACAGTATGCATGGTGTACATATATAGACACATTATACTGCACGGTACTGATTAAGGCCAAAGAATACCAGCTCAGCAAGATTCTTTGACAAGACCTCTAGCTGCACCAGAGGTTTAGGTTGCATATTAGGAAAAATTTCTTCTCCAAAAGGGTATTGAGGCTTCACAGGGAACTGGTGGAATCACCGTTAAATCACCATTCAAAAAAAGTATAGATGAGGCTCTTAGTAACATGGTTTATTGGTGGACTTAGCAGTCCTGGGGTAATGGCTGGATTTGATGATCTTAAAGGTCTTTTCCAACCTAGTTGATTCTATGATTCTATGATTTTTAAAAGCTCCAGACACTTGAGGTTATGAAATCAGGCATGAACCCCAAACTAGGAAACCAGTGTGGGTTAGTCTAATTTGATTTTAGTCTCTGATGAAGAGGATATCTTGAAAAATCTTGTAATATCTACATATGTCTTTAGTTGTGTTTTAAATCTAAAATGATCCTACAAAACAGCATTATCAGATATTTTAAGAAACTGCTCATTATTCCAAAAGTTTTAATGACTAAACATTAAAGACCTAATCCTGACAGTAGCCAAATTCCCTTAAATAATTCTGTTAATATAATTCCCATATTAACTAACTCTAATGTATAAGTAATCAGGAGTAGGCATTTTCATATCTGAATTGCTTAGTGAACAACTACAACTTCACAATTACATAATTTGAATAATTACGTATCCCAGTAAAATGTGAATTAAGATAGCAATTTTTATATTTTTACAAAAAAGTTAGCAAATAATTAGGTGTAAGATGCAAGTATACTTTACACAGGCACCTTAGTTGTCACTACCTTTAAAAAGAGTTGTAACTCTCATCTTAATAGTCCCAGAGATATGACCCCAAATTCTTATCCTTTTGCAGAATTAATCTGTGGATCTTATAAAAGTACAATTAAAACAGTTATAATGACAACTATTAACTATCATTTGATATCTTTGTGGGTGTTTGGATGAGTGTGTTGCCTTCTAATGTCAGATAGTGAACAATTCACGTTTTCTACAAATAGTACATGAATGTTGCACACTCTACCCTGCCTCCCACGTGTCCCATCTCTCTCTGTGGGTTCTAGTATCTATGGACCAGTAGTCCAAGCTTTAGCATGGCCCACATGAGTATCCCCAGTTTATACCCTGAAGAGGTCATGGGAGACGAATGAGAGAGTTCATACTCTGGCACCACGAGAGGTAGAAAAGGTGAAGTTACAGGTACAAGTGCTGGAACAGGGATCATTAGTTTTTGAAGGACTGAAGAGTAAAAACACTGCCATTGAAAGGTATAGAATTTCAAAGGAAAAAGAAACCAGGAGAATTAGATAGAAGATGGCAATTCAGCAACTTGAGCATCTGTTTCAGAGGTCAGTGCAGGCCGACAATTTTCTTCATGACCAAAGCTTACTTGGCAAGCAAAGACCCTTTGGGTAGTTATTTTTTGGAACGGGGAGCATAATACTGCTTATATTAGCCACTCCTTTCATCCTAGCTATTTTTTGCATTGATCTAGCTAATACTTGCTTTATGCTTTTAAATCATATGTGTTCTTCTTGCAGAGTATCCTTACACATTGTTAAAAAGCAACTGAAGTAAATGACCCTAAGAAGGGTTAACAAAGTACCTTTTTTCAGGGTGCTTAGTGATAACAAGTTATGTGAGACCTTTAATCAAACTTTAGATGTCTGCAATATAGACATCTTCAGTGGACAAACCTGAGCTAATTGTTTGCTTTTGAGTTAAGGGGGAGAAATAAGTTATTTCAGGGTACAATTCAACTGACCTATTTAAAATACTAATCTTAGGAGGAATCAATAGTTCCTTATAAATACCTCCTTTTTCCACTATTGACTAAAAAGAGGCCCTAGAGCATTAGCATGGATGTAGATGCATCTTTTGAAGAAAACTGGTTTTGGTTAGATGACCTCCACACAGTATATCTGAATTTGTATGGTTTGCCAATACCAGCACATGGTTATTTCAGCTCTCTGTAAGAACAAGGATTCAATGTGAAACCACTAAAGCTAATTTTGACAGCTGATTTTTCATTTTAGCAGATGTTTTCTTATCTTAAAAGATTTCTTAACCAAGACTAGTAATAAACTCAGTAGTTGGAGCATCACATAATTTTAGCTATTAGTACCTCAGGAAATTACATATTTTCACTCCATACTATGAAGGCATTCTGAACTTTTTGCTTCAAGTGCTCTCCTTTATCTTATCACTCTTTCATCTGATGACAGCACCTAGTTTTTCAGGCTTCGCTTTCTCACTTACTGCTATTTGAGTACCTAACACCGTGCTCTCAACATTAACCAGATAAGCGGATGAATCATACAGTAGGCTTGCTGATCAAGTAACCATACACTGAAAGTAATCATAATCTGGCTAAATATGTAATGTATCACAGAGACCTTGAATAAATATGTACACTGCAACACTATAAATCTTACCCGCATATGTAGACATACTCAAGAGTTTCCTTGATCACTTAGCTCTGACTGTGGTAAACAACATATGGTAACTGTGATAGAGTGTATTTTCTGTAAATTAATCCTTTTATGTTATTTCCTATGGGATCAGAAACTTCAGGTCAAATTTAGAGGTGACACACACAATGTTGTAAATAGCAAACTTCAATGTAAAGAAAGGTGCAAGAAGTAAAAGATCTCAGAATTTGGCCCAATGGCTATTGTCCTCTGATTGCTTTAAGCATGCATTTTAAAACAGGCAATGTCATACAAAACAGGACTTGGACTGTTTTGATCTCATTACCAGGGGAAAGCTCTGAGAATGCTTTCCCACTGCAACTATGGTCTCTAACTGACTTTCCTTGGTGGCTCAAAGGAAAGACTAAAGCAAAAAGAACAGGGTTGCACTGGCCGTACATGCTCTTCCCTTTTATCTACCTTTTGTTCTGCTACATAGTGAGTAAGGCTTAGTGTTTCAAGTCCTAACTTTTCCCTACCTAAATACTTATTTCCCAAAACTTTTTATGAAAATGCAGTCTGAAATATTTTATTTGTTTGGGTGTGTTTAGACTTTTTGGGCTGAAGGCAAAAAAATTAGGTCCTGGCCTAATCCTGAGTTTCACTTCAGGATGTGGAAAACTATGGCATATGATATGAGGTGCCTCTTCTGATAACAAATACCACGGAGAAATGCTGGCAAAAGTTACAGATGACACCCCAAGGCCTGGCTAGATTTCACAGGTGATAAAGGTGGATTTACATAAGAGATTTGCAGGAAACTGCAAATTGCAGTTGGAGGTGTACTTGAGGACCTTTTGTGTAGTACAGTTCTGCAGGGCCAGCAGGAGCTAGGTAACTGTATGAATAACCTATAAGGCCTTGTGAGGACAAGGTAACCACTTGATCAATGCTTTCTGTGGGAACCTGTGAGGCAGCTCTAAGCTTGATCCTGACAAGGACAATAACCAAGTCTTTCATTTAGATCATATAGACAGGTCAAAGTTTCTGAGGTCAGGAGGTTCTGAGGGAAAAAAGAGGATGCTTTCATAACAGTAGAACACTCAGATAAGTGGATTCAGTTTCCTGTGAACACATTAATCAATGATATCACTGTGCCAGGTCCATTCCAGGCCTGAAGGCATCTGCATCTACTCATCTTTTACTAGCACAGGCTTCTTAAAAGAACACTAATGCTAGTGCTTTGTTAACATTCATATTAATACTAGCACCTTACTGCTCTGCTACAGTGAATGCCATTTTCCTACAGACCAACTCTGTGACCCTTTTTGTCTCATTACACAATCACAGAATCACTTAGGTTGACAGGGACCTCAGGAGATAATCTCAGCAACTGCACCCTGCTCAGAGCAGATGTTTCAGTGCCTCACTGTCCACTCTTTATTCATCATTTCTTCAGTTTGCTCTTGAGGATGTTATGGAGGATGATGGCAAAAACCCTGCTAAGGTCAAAATAATCAACATATACTTCTCTTCCTTTGTCCACCAAGCCACTCATTTCATCATAGAGAGCTATCAGGTTTGTCAGACAGGATTTTCCCTTCAGAAATTCATGCTGGCACCTTCCAATCACTTCCAGTCCTGGATGTGGTTTCCAGGATTATGCGCTCCTTCACCTTAACAGGGATTGAAATGAGGCTTACTAGCCTGTAGTTCTTCCAATCCTCATGAGCCTTCCTTAATCACCATAGCCTCCCAAAAATAGTGGCCTGGCAATGATATTGGCTAGCTCCCTCTGCACTTGTGGATGAACCCCATTAGGTGCCATGGACTTCAATCTGTGCAATTTTCTTAAATGTTTCTTTCCTTGATCCCGTCCTATTCAGATCAGTTCTTCAATGCTTCAGAATGTGTCCTCTCTTCAGTTTTTCTATGGCAGTCAATCAAAAGCTTTTATAACAAATTTGGTACTGTAAATCAAAGCAAGCATGGAATTTCCTCATTCCTTTACTGGAATCTCCTCCTTCTATCTGCATTCAGACATTAGAAGGTCCTAGAGAGAAATCGAAGAGTGCACTGAGCTATGAAAGAACAACATGATTACAAAGCTTCCTTCTCTTTCATCTGCCTGTGTCGCTTTTCCCTTTGTTGTTCCATGCCTCTGTTGACTTAAACATTTTCAAATGATTGCTTGGCTGTTTGGTCATGGTCCACAGCCTTTGATGTAGCTCTTTTCTTCAAATTTCAGTTTAGCATACTGATGCTTAGAAGAGATCCACTTTTTTGGCAGGCTGCAATGTATATAAATAATTGTAATTAATAGCATACACTGTATTAATTTGTAAAATGAGCTTGTTTTGATGTTTGTTTGCTTTGTGGGATTTTGTTTGGGCTTTTTTAATTATTTTTATTTTTGTAAAATGGCTAGCTACAAACACTAAATGAACTTTAGACTGAGAAAGAAGTCATGAAATGAATGGTTTGCCTCCTTGAGCTTAGGTCATTCTGAAATTCCTGAATTCATTTAGCTAAATGATCTAACCAGTTTTACAACAATGTCCTAGAGATGCTGCAATACAGTTTATTGCTTCACAATAAAATGAAATAAAAATTAATGGTTTTTTGATTTATTATCTCTCAATAAAAGTTTTCATGGGTTTATGGTGAAAACTCCTTTTCTAATCCGTCTGAAGAAAACCTGGAGCTGGAACATATAGAGGCTTTTGTTCGCTACTTAATTTGAGTACTTTGGTACATTTTCTTTAAAACTGAAAATATTCAGAGACTGAAGTTCTTCTTTTAAACACTCTGAAATACAATGAATTGCTTCAAGATACTAAATAACTAACAGTTACAGTAGAGCTAAACTTCAGTATAAAACATTGCATAAGTAAGTAAGCTTCACTTCAAAGAAAATTCATTACAAATTCTGGAATGACTGCATCCTAATGCCACTGAGATATGTAGCGGGGATGTATAAAGAAAGAAAACAGCTAGATCAGCTGAAGTGTTTCACTTTACTGAGGTTTTAAAATTTTACTAGCCTTCCAACAAATCACAACTCACTGCAAAACATCTGCATTACATTTTGGTATCCTAACGTGATTTAATTACAAAAGAGGCATAATCTCCTGCAGGAGTCCTGCTTGTAGCTGCTAATGAGCAAAAGGCAATAAACTATCCTTTATAAATCAATATGTGAGAAATTAAATATGATTGCTTGGACTTGGTTGGCCCCATAGCTAATGGAACTATAAAAGACATGATTAATTAGAAAGGTGCTTTAGAAAGGTTAATTAGTTTATTTTTTAAATTATCTGCTGAGATAATGTAGTAGCTAAAAAAAAAATAGTTATTGCAAAACTAATTAGCCAATGATTTTTGTGACAATTCAAAATAAACTTATTTTGGCCAGCAACTGTAGCTAACAGATATACCTGTTCATTATTTGACAATGGTTTTAATTGGAGACATTTCAAAAAATCTCATCTTTATTTTTCAGTGATAGAGTTAATATATGCAATAAGAATTTCAGGATAGAATTATCAGTTTTAATCTTATTAGAAGTCAGTGAACTTAGTTTTGGTTTTACACAGAAGTATCATTAGAGAAATCCTAGAACTTAACCAGTATCTCAATTGGCTGGATATCGTCTACTCAGAGAGATAGCTTGCTTATGTCATCTTACAAATGAATTCATAGTTTGAGTACAAAAGCAGAAGAAAGAAATGAAAAAGAGACGTAGAGAATTAAAATATTATAAAAATATTGGTTAGCTTGACAGGGAGTTGGTTTTAGCTCAAATAGTCACAATTTGCAGGATTTTTTTTTTTTTTTTAAATAAGGTAGCTGTGAAGAGCAGTAATCCCTAAACTTGAGGAGCAGCGTGGGAGAAAGCTTGAATATGTGTGTTTGAAAGTATATGAAGCACATGTCATCACAGTCAAGAACAGTAGTAAAACAGAAATGACACTTGATGGATGGTTAGTGAAAACCCTTGAAAACAAAGATAAGCAGTGTTTACCAGGCAGAGAATCTAGGGAGTTTATACAAAGAGAGGGATCCAATGACCAAGGAAATTAATCAGTAGCGTTCTCAACAGATATGTGACAGGTGAATTTACAACTGTGAAGGCCAGAGGAAAACCTATATAGCAGATGATTTGCAAGGTTGATAAGGTTCTAAGCAGGAGTTACTTGGACAGAAGGACGGAGAAGGACCAGCAAGATTTATACAAATCTTGGGTGTATGAATATATTAGGTTCTCATAGTCAAAGAGAATATCTCTGTTATAAATTTAAGCAATGGTAAGTTACTGCTATTGTCTGCAGAAGAAAAACAATTAACAAAGTGATTTGAAGAGGTAGAAATACCTCAGATATTTATGCCATATGGCAATTACTGAATGAGGGGTTGTGAACACTCCCAAATACCTAGAAAAACACTGGAGTACTAAAAATCAACCTTTAGATATGCAGATAATTGAATGGATACAAATTTAATTTTTGATGAACAATGGAATAATTCTACATTTTATTCATTTCAACTCACTATATGAATAAGGAGCAATGATCCACAGAAACATAGAAAAAGCAATGCACCACATTTATTATTTATAGCTTTTGTGAACTGTCTTGATCACTAACTAAAAAGATAAGAAGCAAATAAATCTACAAAGCAGAATGACAGAAGCAGAGGATGATCATAAAATGAACTCTGCAGCAGTTTTCTATTTTTTTTAGAACTGATTCAAATATTTAAATAGATTTGATTTGTGCTAAAAATGAAAGTGCATTGGATCATTTTAGGCCAGGCTGTTTCTGAGCAAGGTCTTGTCTTCCCACACAAAAAATTTTCTTTGACATATTGAGAAAAGGTTTTAAACCAGTTTTTTTTCAGCTTCTTTTTAACTTTTGTTGAAAATATAGGTATCTTGTTGCTCCTGTCTCTGCCTTCAACACAATTTAGCAATGTCAATTCCTTAATCTGAGGTTCTATATTGCTTAATCTGAGGTTACTTTTTTTCAGTCATCTCTTTGAGTTTTCACTACCTTTCTATTTTCAGTAAAGTTATTTCCATCCATCACTGTCTCTGCATTTTCAATTTTCCTCTCAGCTTCTTGCAGTCTAGGGCTAAAGCTCTCAAATTCAATCTCCATAGAAATATTCTTTATTTGAATTGCATCCAACCATTTACTAATACTCACAAAGGTTTGGTGGTGATGTGTGTGTGGTTTTTTGTTTGGTTGGTTTTTTGTTTATCTTTTTTAACTGAAAGCCTGAAATTGCCTGACAAATCCAGTCTGTATCTTCAGTGAGGAGACATTAAACAAAGGCCTTTCTCTCAGCTAGTGGAAACTAAGAAATGAAGATGCCAAATCATATAATAATTAAGATTTCTTTTTGTAGCATATCCACCATGCTCATTCCTTCCCTCATCACATAAATAATAAAAGTGGAAAAACTATAAAATAGAAGTAAGCAGAAGAAACAGCAGTTCAAATAATGTTTTAGACAGCAAGTGTGTAAATATTACTAGAATCTGATTTCTTGATTTCGTAGATAATTCCTTGCAAAACAAACATCTACCCATTTTAGAAAGTTGCTTGTGAGAAGAGCTCAAGCTGATAAAAAAGTTGGAAGCCCAATAAACAGCTATTTATAGACTGATGATACCAAAGAATGTGGGAGATGATAACAGAAAATGTGGGCTAATTTGCTCAAGCAAAAAGCAATCTGAAACACGCTGAGTGACTTTACAGTGAAAGTAGTGTTGAAATACAGAAAAATTACTCTGCACAAAATGGGCTAATAAAACATGTATAAAAAAGTGAGGAAAACTCAAAAGGGCAGAAGGGACTATCACAGTTTGCAATCTTTTAAAAAAGTTTGACATTTAATGACTCTACATCACTGCTGTTTTTGAAATTCAAGAAAGTGTTGTAGCTTGAACTGCATGTTTTGTCTGCCAAAATCTAGGAATCTGTGAGTCTTGTTTTGTAGAGTGTACTTTGACAATTCTGTGGCAACATTTAAAGCTGAGAATATTTTTGGTTGAGAGAAAATTGGAAGAAAATAAAAATATTCTTGGTCAAAATAAAACCACCACAGGTTTTCAGAGACTGAAAAAATTGAAAAAAGTGTCATGCAATTGAAAAAAAAAAAATTAGTCAAAATTAAGTGTTTTTCTGTGATCTGGAGTGTTTGAGAATGTTCAATGAAAAACAAGACGAAAAGAACACTGTAAATAAAAAGGGTAATAAAAATTTTCATTTTCAATATTTACATATTTCCCTGAAGTAAATGAGTCAGAAAATTCCATATGAGGACCAAATTGTTTTTATGACTTTTTTTTCTTAATTAATTTTCAATTTTATCAAAAATGTTTTCACATTACATATGTATCTGCTTAGAATACTTTCCTTAGTTCTTTGCTGAGAAAAATCTTCTACTGAAGATGACAGCTTTTTATATAAGTATGCAGGCCTTCTTTATTACTTGATTTGGTGTTGGGTTTGTTTGTTTTAAGAATAATTAGTTTTTAACTGCAATCCTGTGTTATAAAAAACCTCTTCCCCCGCCTCATAATGAGATCACAGATGAATGTTCCTTGATCTTTGAAGAGGAAATATCTCTTTTCTAAGGAACTAATTTCTTCTGTTCATACACTGATGGGCATAATTCAAGTTAAATTTCCACATACAAATAATTATTTTAACATGGGAAAGGATATACCAGTCACCTTTCCATTGTTAAGGGTAAAAGAATGAATTACAATATCTGTCCAACAGCTGACTGTAAAGGAATCTTATAGCAAATATACATGTTCAAGTAAACAGTTATTTTTGGTCCACTGGATACCACGTGATGAGTTTGGTCTACTATCAATGAGACAGACAAAGAAAAACACTTCCTGAAATTACAGGCAACTTCTTTGCACTCTATTATAAATTAGAAATATGCTTTGTGCTGCCTTCTGGCTGCATTGCTCATGGTTTACTGTGGTCTTACAGGTAAGATGATTTAATATCTGGTGTAATGCTAAATGATGATAGCTAAGAGAACTCATAACTTTTAATACATTTCATCTGTGAATGTTTCCTATTTAAGGACTAAAAGAACATGGGAAAATGGTCCCATAAAAAATGTTCTTTTTATTATGCTTACATCAAATTCCCTCTTTCTAATTTTTGAAAGGAGATGAAGGATATATTTACTTTATACAGGAAAACTATATCCATAGAACGAAGAATGCAACTTTGATTCCTGATCACTCATAGAAATGTCTTTATGGATTTCTTAATTCAGTGAAATTAATATGAACAGAGCAATTCTCATCTGAATATTTCAATAGCTGTTGCTTATGAAGAAATAAATGAGCTTAACTGAATTTCAAGCTAAACAAAGTCTTAAACCTGTAAAGAATATGATACAGCTATTTAGCATAACCTACCTGAAGAATACTGCAATATAAGTATTAATAAATGTAGAATTTAGACATGACATAATGACACAAAACTGAGCAAGTACAGGACACTGTAAACTTTAAAGATTTTGGCTCATAGAATCTTACATTTTTATTCAACAAGCAGGTTTTACTTTAATCTTTCAAGAGAAAATAACCCCCTTATTTGTTTGTGTTACAGTATGTGCAATGATTAAATATAGAGATAAAAAAAAAACACCTTAAAAATTTCCATTTGTAAAGGAATTATGGCAAAAATATACAATACCAAAACTTTCAGTGGATGGTCCAAAAAGCATAATAACTCACAAAGAAGAAATTACCTCAAAGATATTATTCATGATGGATCCATTTGGTCAGGGAATTGAACTCATGACCCAAGTATTGGAAAGTGCCCGATTTACCTATTGAGCCACAGAAAAATCTCATTGGCTATCAGTCGTAGTCCTTTTAAACTCAGCTGGGAAAGCTTTCAGCCAAAGGGTCTAGACCTTGAAAGGGCAAAAGATTAAACTGAGGATAGTATTAAATTGAAAAATCAATGACAACTAGTTAAATAAAAAAGGAGGCTCTAAAATAAAGATAAATAATTGGCCAAATTTATCCCTTGTGTATCTCTGTTTTCCTCATTAGAGCCACACTAGGGCTAGGTTTGTCCCTGTGTGGAGAAGAACACAGAAGAGAAACAATTCAAAAAGAGTACTGTATAATATGAAATGGCAAGTATTGAGGTTAAAATTTGCTTTATAACTGCAGATTCATAAAAAAAAGATCTGAATTATTCCTATTTTAATATGAAAAAAACATGAAGCAAAGGTTGTACAACAGAAGTTTCTTGTACTACCATAAGTTACTTATTCTTGGAGATGCAAGTCAAAGAACCTGTAAGATGAGAAACAATTCGTAATTCAGTTCTAAATAGTGCAGAGGAACTGAAACAATAAAACCACCACCCTAATAGAGAGCACAGCCAACTAAATTCAAGGGTTTTGTAGGAAAAAAAAATCCCAAACAAAACCAAACAACAAAACCCTAAACCTAAAATATACATATATATAAGTAAAAGAGGAGATCAAACTAAAAATAACAGCAGACAAAGACATTGCAATAAATCTAAATTAAGTGTTTATATCAATGGTCTTTATAGAAGAGATCAGATGTTCTCACATCAGGTGCCTCATTACATAAAATGTCGAGGAAAGGTCTCAAACTGAATACTCAATAGAATAAGTCAAATAACCAATGCATAAGCTGAACAGCATCAAATCATCAGGACAAAGGACAGTTATTCAAGAACTGTAAAAATGTTGAAATCTAAAATTGCTGAACTTCAGTGGTAAAAACCTAAAATGTGATGTCATTCTTTGAAAAGAACACTACGACTGACTATTTTGTCTAGCTTGCAGAATAGATGCACAAAAAAAATGAAGTTGTAACATCAGAACAAGTATGTTATTTTGGAGAAAATTTAACTTTTTTTTTTTTACAGTCAATATTATGCTTCACAAAAACATTAACAATCTCTGAAACAGTCAATAACTGTGAATAAAAATGATCTAGTCAGTACAACATGTTTTGTTTTTCAAAAAGCTTTTGATAAGATTATTTGCCATATTATGAGAGGTATAAAAGTTTTGTGGGATAAGAGAGATTCCTTTATGTATCAATGACTCATTAAAACAGAGGAAAAAATACAAAGAAATACAAAGAAATGGTAATCTTTCAGTTGAGGTAACATTATAAAATTCCCCACCCTCAGGGGCCTGTGCCTGTAAACTCCAACCTATTCCTAAATGGTCAAGGAAAAGGGAGTGATTAGTGAAGTTGTGAAATTTGTAAATGGTAGAAAATTACGAACATGGTTAATTTAAGACTGACTGTGAAGAGTTGAAAAATAACTTCATGGTACTCTCTGGGTAAGCAAAAACAGAATAAGTGAAAACTGGTATCAGCTAATGTAAAGTAATACTCAGAGGAAAGAAAAAAACAACCCACCACCCTAACGATACGTATGCAGTGACACACTGAATAAGCTACTGTCACTCAGAAAAGCAAGACTGAAGTAGACAATTCTTTAAGAATACTTTTTCATTACTATTTAGCAGCCATAGTGGCAAAAAAAAACCCTGCTAATTGTTAGGAACAGAACAGGAAGCAAAATGTAAAATAAGATCAGATCACTGTATAAATGGATGGTGTGTCTATACACTGGGTACAATTCAGTGAAAATTCTGGTTGTCCAGTATCAAAAGAGATATAGTGGAATTACAAAAGAGACAGAACAGGATGATGGGCTGAAAAAGAGATTGCCAGCTCTTCAACCTGGAACAGAATAGTGGGTAGCAGTTTATAAAATCATTAATTGTATGATGATACTGAGTTCACTATTTCTCACAACATGAACACAGAGAGGTAATTAATTAAGTTGTCATGCAATGGTCTAAAGAAAATAATTTTATTTTTTTTTACCCACAGTTTATTTAAGATGTGAAGTCCAAAAACAAATATGACAAGAAGCACTTAGGCAAACTAGCAAAAGAAATGCCCATCTGTTGCTCGTCTAGATGCAAAGATTCAGAGTCCCTAAACCACTGACAGCTGAGACTCAGGAGAGCATAGCAGAGAAAGTTTAACTTATACATCTGCTGTGTCTTAGGCTCCATGGCCCAGATCCAGCCAGTCTAACTTTAGATATTTAAGTTGGCTTAAACCTTTATAGATGTTCCTGAAGAAAAAAGAAAGTTTTGAATTGAATTCTTGAAGTATATATTCCTTCTCTTGTTCTACAGGAAGCCCAAAATTATTTAGGTTGTACTTAAAATAACATCTCTGTAGACTCACCTTCTCTCCCAATACTTGCTACTCATTCTTGCCCCATAGTGAGGCAGGCCTCAGCTGAGCCCTACGCAAGTATTTGTAGTTTGGAGTTGGAAATAAAATCAAGAGAATGATCACTTTTAAAAAAGCTTCACACTTTTTTTCCTGAAAGTTACAGCAATTCCACAGTCTTTTTCATAACTCATCCTATGAAAGATCATGTCAGAGCTGCTGAAAGGAAAGAAAGTTTAGTTATAGTACCATGTGGTAAAGAGCCAGGTTAGAAATATCTTTGCTCAGTACTGCCATCCAGCTCTATAAAGTATGAAACAATAGCATCTAGCACCTAAATTGGATGAGATGACTCATGAATTAAAAGTTTTTTCCTAAATATTCACCATATTCAGATATAGGATTTATTCAAGCTGGACTACAGAAATATCTGGTCTGATCTCCTATGGGTATTCTCACGTTAGTGTTCAACCAAGAAAATTTAAGTTCAACCAAGAAAATTCAAGTGGTCTGTAATTATATTCTTGGACTTTTCCATACCTGTGATTTAATGGTTTTGGTCTACAGGCAACATATGGAAAGGATACAGTGCAGCACAAACACAGCATTATTTGTAGGGAAAGGACCAGAATGTCTCGTTTGCAGAGGTGTCAGGTGTACCATCAATAGCATTGCTCTTCTGGTGAATGTAAACAGTCTGAGGTGTTGAATGTGAACACCAGGGATTTTTCAAGGACAGATTACTATTTATCTGCAAAACATCTTAATAAGAATCCAGATACCCTAATACACAAACATATGCCTTAATAAAATTTACCACTATATGTATTTTTTATCAAAGAGAATACACCAATTATCTACAAATATACCAAACTGGTAATTATCAAAAACCTCTCATTCATAGAGTTACTGCCACAACTTCTGAGATATTTTTCTTTTAGAAAACAAATAACGTTTTTTTAATTCTTGTGCAGCATGATTCTTCCACTAAATTTTGTCAACTTACATTTTCCTCCACTGCAGACTTTGACATGATAATATCACGCATAAGCCAATAGCAAGTGATGAAGCACAGAGGTGAATAATCTCCCATGCTAGGAACTAGTTATATTATTCAATACTGAAAATTCTAGCTGATAATAATTGTCTACTTGTTCTGACATCTCTATGAATTTAATATAAATATAGCAATATGTAACAACTGAATTTTAATTCAAGGTCATGATTCACTTCATAGAGAAGAATTATGAATTAATTCAAAATTCTCTTCATAGAGAAGAGATTGAGAGCAGCCCTGAGGAGAAGGACTTGGGGGTGTTGGTCGATGAGAAAATGGACATGAGCCAGCAGTGTGCGCTTGCAGCCCAGAAAGCAAACTGTATGCTGGGCTGCATCAAAAGGAGCATGACCAGCAGGTCGAAGGAGGTGATCCTGCCCCTCTACTCTGCTCTCGTGAGACC
>JANHGB010012201.1:0-35191 GCA_026283785.1 Coracopsis vasa | reverse complement strand
TGTTCAACATCTTTGTCAGTGACATGGACAGTGGGATTGAGTGCGCCCTCAGCAAGTTTGCCAATGACACCAAGCTGAGTGGTTCGGTTGATACGCTGGAGGGAAGGAATGCCATCCAGAGGGACCTTGAAATGCTTGTGAGGTGGGCAGATGCCAACAGATGTAACATTTCTGAATGCTGAGATAAAAATGATGCACATGGTCCTGTAAACAGCTTTTTCATATGTTTTGGTTAAGGATATATAGAGAATTGCATGTTTTAGAAAAAAATACGGATTTTGCTATAATCCCATTATTTATTGTCTACTGGAATTGTTTAGTGAGCTTTTTCTGTGTAAGAGTTGTTTGTAGGGAAAACGTTAATACCTTAATTGATTTCATTTCAGAAAAGTAAAGGCTAAATAAGAGTGTGGAATTCCTCTGAGATATGTGGGAATTTGCAGTACCTAGAGAAAGAAAATGAAGTCAAATTTTTGCCCAACCCCTGTACAAATTGGAGTTGCCACTTGTGGAATATAACAAAAACAACTTGTATGAAGTGGCACAGTTATTATGCTATGAACAGAGGAGTAGAGCTAAAACTGTTATCTTCTCTCGAGTACATATTGCTTGTGTACTCTATTGTTGGGGATTGGCCCGTCTCTGCAATGCATCTGGGATTATTTCTTGTGCGAGATTTTACCATCTAGGACTGTGTATTCTGCTGACAGTCATTGTTTCAGAGATAGGCAGAAGAGTTTTGTTCTTATTCCCTATCTTGTACATCCTCCAGTTCCACATCAGCCACTCTTCCCATTGTGCCTCTGGTACTGTAGATACAATAGTCCACTACCTGTTTGTTAGCAATCAAATGTAGAGTCCTTAGGAAAGCAGGAGAGTACCTAACAGCAGGATAGTGTAGCTATTATTTCTCTAAACCTAGCTGAACTAGAGAGAACCCTAATTTGCTTAAAATCGCCAGCTCCTTCACTGGTATTTTTGGGTGAATGATAGAAGTCATCCTTTTCATAGCGCTGGTGTTCGTTGGCTGTCATGGTAGGAGCCTAGTCTTCAGCTAGAGGAATCATTGAATCACAGAATGGTTTGGGTTGAAAGGGACCTTAAAGATCATGTACTTCCAACCCCCCTGCCATGGGCAGGCACACTTTTGACTAGACCAGGTTGCTCAAGTCCCCGTCCAACTTGGCCTTGAACACTGCCAGGGATGGGGCAGCCGCAGCTTCTCTGGGCAACCTGTGCCAGTGCCTCACCATGTTTATCTTAAATATCTCTTCTTTATGTTCAGTGTATATCTACCCTCTTTCAGTCTAAAACCATTGCCTCTTGTCCTGTCACTACAGGCCTTGGTAAAAAGTCTGTCTCCATCTTTCTAATAAGCCTGCTTTGTTTTATGGAAGGCTGTTAGAAGATCTCCCCAGAGCTTTCTCTTCTCCAGGCTGAAGAACTCCAACTCTCTCAGCCAGTCTCCATAGCAGAGGTGCTCCAATCTCTGATCATCTTCATAGTCCTCCTCTGGGCCCACTTCAGCAGGTCCATGTCCCTTGTGCTGGGGGCCCCAGAGCTGAACACACTACTGTGTGGTCTCAAAAGAGCAGAGTAGAGGGGGAGAATCACCTCCCTTGACATGCTGATTACCGCTGCTGTTTTCTTTTAGCTTATGTACCTTGCCATTCCTTTTCTGCTCTACATCTTTGGTTTGGGAGATACTTTGAGAGTTCTTGCTTGATTTCCTCAGCTATTTCAGTGTACATTAGCATTCAACACAACAGATGTATCGCAGAAAAAGGAAAATGCCATTGCCATTTTGGGAAGAAATTACAAGAGGCTCTTCATTTACCAGAGTCTTGGAGAGTGGGCAGGGAAGTTATTCACTGATAGAGCAGTGGAAGATAACATTATTGGTAGTGAATTAATTTTACCTTTGTATATAGGGTATTGATAAAATGCAGCATGTCGCACACTGATGTATTCCTTTTATGAAGAGTTGTCCTCATAAGTTCGCTCAATTTGATATCAGTGTTAAAATTTATTTGGTATTAAAACAGCACAGTGCAAGCATACATAATGGTACCAGTCATTTCAATGTACGTTTAATATAATATATATGGTTATATCCTCAGTTTAGAGGCAAGACAAAAGACGGATAGAGGAGAAGTTGTGGCTGAACCATCCCTGGCAGTGCTCAAGGCCAGACTGGATGGGGCTTTGAGAAACCTGGTGTAGTGGAAGGTGTCCCTGCCCACGGCAGAGGGGTTGGAGCTAGATGGTCTCTAAGGTCCCTTCCAACCCAAACCATTCTATGATTCTGTGAATATGTTCACTGTTGTTAGCTGCAGAATATGAGCAGAGATCGCTTTTTCCAAAAGTGGTATAAGCTGTGTGCAGTATTTATGTTATGCAGTGAAGTATGAACTGCTACATAAGCCTGCTGAATCAGGGAGCAGGTAAAGCAGGGCATGTTTCTCTGGTGTGTATGTGTTGTATATTCGTGCACTCCTTTCTTATGCACAAACATGCTTGAAAAGCAACCAAAGAGATCCTTATAGCTGTTTACAGAATCTAGGTAGCACTCAGAAGTTGAAGAGTGCTTAAGTTGCCTTTCCATCCTTAATTTTTGTCTTCAATTTTTCTAAGTCTTTATATTTTTGACTGCATAGAACGAATGGTATATATGCAATGAACAGCTATGCCATGCTTTGAATAGTTTGTAAAGAAGATGAGAGTTCCTTGTTTCTTCTTGACATTGGTAAGCTATCATTATAATAATATGTGTCACAGTCACAAAAGAATTTAATTTTTCAGGATCCCATGAGCAGAGAAGCATATTTATCCTATATTTATCCCAGTTTGCAAATGCTCAGCTCAGGATCAGAGATGAAGGATGCAAGTATCTATTATAAATTCTAGGAATTACGATTGCACAGCTTGAGCCATTTCATCTTCCATTTCTCATCTGACTTTGATACCTAGCACTCTTCCTGCAGCTGTATGAACCGAGCAGCTGCCTTTGCAGTCAGTGCCAGTATTAGATATTGGCCTGTGCCTCCAGCACTTTTCCTTCAGCTGCACAGGCAGGCAGGCAGCTGCTTTTATGTATTAATATGTGAAGCTGGCATTGCTTATTAAGGCAGCTGCTCGTCTGTCCTTACAGCTGGAGGAAGAGTGTTTCCTACTACGAACAGCTCATAAGAGTGGAGATACTCCAAAACAAGGAGGGTATGGCCCTCTTTTTCATCTCTAAGCTATGTTGCTTAGGGCTGCAAAACTGTTTGATTTCATTAGGAAGTGTAAACAATTAATGAAAGTAATTGAGTACATTGAAGTTACCATTTTTTTCTTCTGCTTTTTATGGGTTTTAGACTGGTGACAAAGTTACTGTGTAACTTGATTTTTAATTCTTTTAAGCAAAAGTGGTTTTATTCCTTAATATTGACCACATGAGTTGAAATTCTGTACCGAATTTAAAATCGTGTAACACTATCTCTTTAAATTGTACAATTAGTGTTAGGATCTGTTCACAGAAGTTTTAATGTTTTTCTGTGATTCTCATACACACAGAGGTAAAATGGAAACTAATGCATGGCCATCCTTCCTTGTAGCACTTGTCTATTCACAGTACTTTTGTGGGGTTTAAAGATTCAGATGAGTTTGAATCTTGAGCTTTCACTTCTGCCCTTATTTAGAGAAAAAGAATGAACGCTTACATTACGGTTTGTGCAGCTTTTGACAGATGAAAGCTCTACTCTGCTGTATTTCATCTGGTCATCAACAGCCAGCAGCAGCTTGGTTTTGGAAGGCCTTGTCCATATGAAACTTCTTTCTGTCAAATTCTCAAGTAACATACGGGTTAGAAGAAAAGAAGAATGGGGATTAGTGAAAAGCCTGGAAGTACTGTGTGCGACATAAAGCCATGCCATCATCAGTAAATGGCATAAACCCCACCACTAAGCTACTTCAGGCTTTGTGGACAGTGTTGAATGAAGTAGCAGAATTCTGCAGGGAGCACCATAGCATTTCTTGAAAGAGGAAAACAAGGAGAGAGCGGACAAGATGATACTTAATATTCTGTTCTGAGTGGGCAAAGAAGGCTTCAGTGGCACAATACTGTGCACCTCTTGAGTCTCTAGCAAGCTTTCATATAGAGCTAGTGAAATAAAGGAAGTGTTTGAGGAGTAAATAGGAAAGCGTGAGAGGATCTCAGTATTGATGGGAGTGTGTTCCTCCATGCGATTGGGAGTCCCACACAACATAAGCTGCTGTTGGAGCATAAACAAACACCTCTTGGAAGAATGTGGCATGCTTTTCCTTTGATGTTGCAGAGAGGTTTTGGAGTACGTGTAAGAAGTAGTCTTCCCCTTTTTCACACCCACCTCCTCATGCCTCATAGTTAAAATTAGTTTCTGTTCTTTCCTATGGTATTTGCAGTATGCAGAGTGGAAGTGGTTTTTTGGGGGGTTATAATGAAAATCTCTTCTCCCTTTAGAAGTCTTCAGACCAAAAGTTTAGTTTGTCCTATACTTTTGGGTGACAGTTCAAAGAAACATTATTATTGAGCGTGATTTCTCCTTTGATACACAAATGAGGTTCTTTTGATGTGGGGCAGTTGTTCCCATAGCAAAGCAACTCTTCAGTGCAGTTCATTATTAACAAGCAATTGTTAAATGCGTGCATCTGTTTATACTACGTAGGCAAAACTGATTGTGGTGCTACCAAAGCGAGCTTGCCTTATACACTGTGTTCTATACCTCCTGTTACTCGTTGTGCTGAATTCTGTCAGATTTTGAATGCTTGGAATTAGGTTATCCATTGTAATTTTTCTTTGAGTCTGCTGTTTGTTTTGGTTTTTGCATTACGGGAATGTTTCAAGCATTTCTGAAAGTACATTGCTGTGGGTGTTTTTAATGGGAGTGTTATCCTGCCCTGCTTCTGGGCAAATCCTTGAAATTTGACTGGGGTAGCCTTCATCAGGGAGGTGCGTCATGCTACTTGTTTCCTAATCCATGTAGACTGAGCTAAGATAGTAGGTGTTTTATATACGTAGAGATTTCGTAGGTGCTTCTGTTGAGGATTTTTTAATTCATCAGCTTCTCTGAGCAATGGTCATCTTCATATGACTGTTATTTTCAGTCTCCTTTAATGTCTACTGGTTCTTCTGCCAGACCAAAGGCAACTTGAGTGCTGACAGCTTTTCATGTACTATAGCCCAGTGAGAGAGCATGGGTATTAGTCAAGGAGAAACGGTGATTTCTAGGTTTCTTGTTGTATTTCTTCTGGACAGAAAAAGAATGTTTTGCCTTTCACAGTCCCTTGATCACTGTACCAGTGACCAGTCATATAATTAAGAATCAAGTATCATTTTTTGTGTTGGATAATAGAGAGATTGCGCAGGATGATTGCTGCTAGTACCAAGAATAACAGCTAATAGTAGTGCTGATGTTCTCAGGGGGAGAAGAGAAAACTAAACTGGGACTTAGAAAAGTTAGCCTATTTTTTCTGCTTTATGATATGCATCCTATAGCAGTAAAACCAATGATGTTGAATACCTTGAATGTATACCTAAGGGACTGTTGAAGAAATTTGGTTTTCATCTTTAGCTTTAGAAAGCTTATTTTTGTCACCTTAACTTTCTTATAGCTTTCTTTCATGTCATATATACCAGAATTAAAAAGTGTTAAAGGAAGTCGTGTATTTTACAATTTTTTTTGTGTTTTAATCATTTCAACATGAAAACAATTAGTGCATGTATTTGAAACCTACTTTCACTATAGAAAATGATTCATAGAAGGTGATGCAGTCATATCTTTTGATCTTTGCTGGAGGAAGAACAAAAAGAAAGTTGGCTTGGTTTACACAATTAGCTCAAACAATTAGCTTAGATATTAGGTAAACAAGTACCACTATTAGGGCGGTGAAACTCTGAGAGGGCTTACCTAGGGGCTGTTTAAACAAATCTTTCCTTCATAGAAGTTTCTTAAAAACAAGTTAGATAAATATTTATCAGGGGTAACCTCCTTTAGTGTAAAGGGGAAGACTGGAAGCCTCCTCCCACCTTTAATTTTTCTAATTTAAGTCAAGCATTTAAAAAGTGGCTGGTCACTAAAGACTTGCTTTTGAGACCCTTTAAGCAAGTACAGTAGAAAATCCAGCTTTCCATTACAGTCGGTGCCAGTAAACACTTCCAGATTTCTGCAGTAAACATTTCTGCATGCTGCGTGTTAAAACACAGTCTTTTTTCCAAGATTTTGTGTTCCCTTATAAGTGACCCAGCTGGATGAGAAATACTCAAAAATGCAATCTTGTAGTAATCTGCTCAACTTCTTTTGTAAATGACCATGAAATAATCAGGGAAGCATTTGACTGAAATACTGATGGAACTGTTACCCAGAATTGATTCTGCCACCTCGGTTTCATTTTGTGCATTTCAGTCAGTTCTTATTACTTTCCATTAGCTCAGTAAGTGCTCGAAGGAGCTGAGGTGGTCAATCACGCAACCTTATCTCTAAAACAGTTTACTAGCAGGCTTTGCTAAACTGTAACTTGAGTAAATAATATCTTTTCTGGCTCATCAAGAACTTGCACTGTTTAGCAAGAAATAGCCTCGTTATGTGCCTTCTCAACTTCTGTCCCTCTAATTTCCTATTTGTCTCACCTATGCTATTATGAAAAGTGTTTCTATTGAAGAATGAATATAATACTTACAGCTTTGCACCTGTATTGTTTTCAAACTAGAAAATGTTAGGGAAAAGAAAAGAAAAAGAAATGTGAATATCCAGTGTCACCATCACATAGCAGTATTTAATACAAACCTACACACACATTATAGTTTAATTAAAATCTGTCATTGCTTGACTGCTTGCTTGCACACACATGCATAAACCAGTGTACTCCTGAAAAGAAAATTTTTTAAGAAGGTGCCTTGGTATTGCCAAATGTATCAGTTGTTTCATAGAAGTTATTTGGATATCAAAATCGCTAAATACCTGTTGACAATGCTGAAGAGTTCTTAACTTGGAGTTACAATTGTTTTCCATCACTTACTATGGCACACTCTAGCAGCTTGGGAATGAGACTGCTATAACTCATGTGTTGGAGGATGGCATCTTTAAGACTGATGTACTACTACACTGAAAAATCTCTGTATTTTCAGTCTTTTGATGGATGCAGTTTAGTTACCTGTGTTTGATATCAAACTGCTAACCTGCAGATTACTGCACAGCCTGCACAATTACTGTGCAAAGCAGTTTGCTGTGAAGCATTTATCTTGCAACATCCAAGGCATGAGCTAAGGAGAAAACTCAGATGTTTGAATATTAAATTATTTAATTTTATTAGTCCTCACTTTTTTATGTTTTGGGTTGTTTTTTTTTAATACTTTATTCAAATGTCTTTAAAATAATAGTAGTATAAGACATTTTTAGTCCAGTGTTACCTTCACAGTTGTTATGTTTGAACATAAATTGTAGGTTGTAGCTAGAGTGGTGCTTATATTGCAATATCAAATGACACGAGTGTTATGATTTGTTCTTTTTCTATCGCAAAGATGGATCAGCATGTGTTTTGACATGCAGACTATGATGACGGCATTCCAGGAACATTTAGTAAATACTTCCCCAGTCTCTTCTCTAGTCCCTCCAGCAAATTTAATTTGGTTTCTTAAGTAAGGTTGAAACACTGGAATCACACCTGATGAAGCTGGTAGAAAACCAGTGAAATAATTATGGTGAGCTAAATCTGTTCTCTACATCATTACGTGACAAGAGTGTGAGAAGTCAACTGTTCGCATAGCAAAAGGGAACCCTTGGACTTTCCAGAGCCACTTCACTATCACAGTTGTAGCAGTGAGGTTACAATAGCTGCTGCCTTACCATTACCCCAGCTCGACGGGGTGAGCCAGCCTCCCGTTTCCTGCTGCCATTCAGAAATGCTGCTGTTGTTGTTGTGTCTCTTGGCCACAAGCATTGCTCTTGGGGCAGAGAATCCCATGTACAGACAAATCTAAGTCCCCTGCCAGGGCTTTCCAAATCTCGTCTAAAAAATAGTAATTGCAGTGCAAGCTGAACTGTAAAACTTGTGGTTTTTTCTGATTTTTGCTGCAGTTGATGAAGTAAAGCCATAAAGCCATCGTTTTTCCTTTTATTTGCTGGCTTTCTGGGTGTTAAGTGTGACACAATTCTAAAATAATGTTAAATCTTTTTATATATTACCTTTTATATATCTGTATATGTTTTATTTACATATTATAAACAACATGACTTTTCATATATTAAAATGATTGCTATGTAAAAAGTGATATTTTAAGGTTTAGTTAATTACTTCTGTGTTCTGCCCATGGACAAAAGGCTAAAAATTTGATCACGTGGTAAAACTAAAAGTATTTAAACATTTCCGTTTGAGACCTTTTAATGGCACTGTGGAGTAAATAGTAACTTTTTAACTGACATAATTTTCTTTGTGTGTTAGTTGTGCGCAGCCATCAGTATTGAGGTTGAATAACTGGATCTTAAGCAGCGCACTTTCTTCTAAGTTTCTTCTAATAGTTCATTGAAGTTCGTAAGTGTGGTTAATGCTGAAATGAGTCAGATGAGATGTGACTGAGACAGGGTGTGAGAGGGTACAAGTGCAACATGCTTAAAGAACTTGGTAGATAGACAAGTGGTGATGATAGCAGTGCTGAATGTCTGTCTGTCTGTGGAGGGATATATGCTGTATGTCCTGGTTGAAGATTGAATTTCTACAGGTGATAAATGGCCAAGCATGTACTGAAGATGAGTCTATAGCAAAATACCTGTACCTGCTTCCAGGTGCTCAGCCATACTCTGGGCTTTGTGGGTGTTTTATCACCCACATAATCTGAGTTTATTCCCAACTATAAGAGAAACTGAATTGAACCTGGGTGACTGAGTGCCTGGTTTTGCCTTGTATACTCATTGTTATAACTAATACCACTAGCTGCAGAAGTTTTTTACCACAGGCGTAAGTCTTTCAAATACATAAATTCTTTCAGAGTTGATAAAAAACTTCAATGGAATTGACATATCAATAGGCAAAAATCATTTGTGTAGTTTTTTTCCCTTGCCCAGCGTGAGAAAACTTTCAGACCGATTCTTTCCACCCCAAGAGTATTACAGATTGCTTGGACCTTCAATACTTCCCTTAAATCTTTTGTGAAGTACAATAAACCTGCCTGTCCTTTTTATAGAGCAAGTGGTAGAATTTCACCCCCCATTTAAAATGCAGATAATACATTGTTTGGAGAAGTTTGGTTGAAAAGGTAGGTTAAGCTGGAATGAGTCGTCACCTAGGCACTCTGTGTGTGTGTGCATGTATCGGGAAGTTGATACTGTGGGAAAGCTGCGAGGCACCTTCTAAGGTGATGGAAAAGAAATACTGTACTACAATTAGTTTTACTCACAAACAAGAAGAGGATTTTGTTATCGTGATTAATTGCATCTTGCCCTGCATCACCAGGAGGAAAGCAATAGCAGGAGCTGAAATTCTTGAACGATAGGCAGAAAGAAAAGACTTAACAAGTGAAAGGTACGGAAGCAGTCTTGAGATCTCTCTTACTTCTGCTAACAAATATAACCACAGGCTCTGGCTTCTGAGATAGATGGAAGTGATAAGCAGCTCCCTTTTCAATGACCAAGCTTATTTAAACATTGACTGGGACAAAACTGTTCTTTGTTTTATTAATATTGCTGAATCTTTAGTACAGAGTTGGCATTTGAGCTGAGGGTTGCCTTTACTACAGACTGGTTTCTAACATTTTGAGTGCCCATTAGATTCCAGGCTTATAAACTGAGTTTTCCATTGGCTTTCATTTGCTTTAATGAAATAATATAATGCACTGGCAAAGCCTGTTGTCATTTATCCTATTCTCAATCTAACTAGTTCCTCTTGATCTCAGTTAGCAGTGGACAAAGGAATGGAGGGGTCAGAAATCATTATCATATCCTTGTCGTCTTCTGTGAGCAGAAGCAGGCAGGGTTCACGCTGGTATTGTCCTCAGCCGCTTGCACGGGCCCTTGTGCAGCTGCATTTGGAGCTGGGTCAGGGAGCCGGTGCAGAAGAACACTGCCTTTTCTTTTTTTGTTTTATTATTCTTCACATGGATTCCTGGTCAAGTTGGCAGCCAGAGGGGTTGTCCTGTCACAAGGACAGCATCAGGAGTGGGCAGGTAGGGCTGAAGAAGGCTCAGGCTGCCCTTTAAACAGCTCAGGTTTGTACTGGGTGAGCATGACCCAGCGTCACAGACTCCCACATCGCTGATTCATTTGCAGCTCTTATTTTTGTTCTGCCCTGCATGTGTGTAACCTTTTCCTTCAGCTCTTTTGAGGTAATTTACCATAACAAAGCCAGCGCATGCGCAGCCTCTACCACAGCTCTCTGCAACATAGTTCCTCAGAGTTTGAGAGTGGTGAGGTAAGCAGTCAAGGTTTTCAAGGAAGCTTGGGAAAAGAAAAAGAGAATAAAAGGTTAAAAATGGAAAACTAAAGGGTGTGTGTCCTGGAGATGTGCATGGAAGGGTGATGGGTGGATGTGGTGGGCTTCTTTGTAAATATTTCCCTAACCACTTGGTTTTGTTCATGTGTGCCACATGAACTCAGAGTCTGCCATAATTCACTGGCAGGATGCGTTTAGTTTGCTATTCCTGAGCAGCTTTAAAACCTACTAAAATACAAAACTCATTCTGACCTGTCGGAACCCAAGGTGAACATAACAAAAATCTGATTGCAATTTGCTGTAGAATGGTTTCCTGTGTTTGTAAAAGGGCAAAGTGCATTTCATAACTATTTGAAATCTTTAGAGTCTTAAAATACCTTTTCAGTGTTTTTAAGAATATAGACTTAAATGTTCAGCAGAATTATTTTGCATGTAAAAGAAGAATAGGGAGGGAGCTTGAAGTCTGTTCCTGTGATTTGCAGATAAAGGGGGAAGCCTTTCAGAGGCACAGTGCAAATAAATTATGATTGAACACGTGAAGAGCTTTGCAGAATTACTGGACACAAAGGAGATGTGGACTTTACTTTCTTCAGTATTAAGCAGTAGGGCTTGAAGATCAGGACTTGGAAGCACTACAAAGGAACTGGAGTGATGAATTAGGGAGACTGTGATATAGGGTTTAAGTATTTTTGCATATTATCAAGGGTTGGGTGTAGAACGTTCAGCAGGGGTAAGTAACAGAGAGAAAATAAGACAGCATCTAAACAGCTTCCCTTTTCCACTACAGTAATACAGGATATAGGCTGAGGTGCTTGGTCTTCTAGGAGTTGGTGTGAGCATTAGCTAGGAGCAAATGTTCTCACTGAATGCTTGTATCCTGTGACACCAGCTACAGAAACTTGTGGTGATGTTTTAAAAATGAAATAGACGCTGATGAGGAGAAGAGGGGTACCAAAGGAAGTTACATGGGGAATTCCAGTTTAACTGCATAAAGTTTGGAGGAGAATGTGAAAAGTAGAGTAGAAATGTGTTATGTTCATGAAGACGAATTACTGCTCTGAAAATAGTCCAGCAAATGAGAGATGTTGCCTCCTTATTTTGTTCTATCTGTTCTCCACTACTTGGGTTGGGCATTTTCAGCCGCAGTTCAGCAGCCACTTGTGCAGCCATATTGTACAGCTGTATGTAGCCCTACAGAGATCAGTAAGCTTATCCATGACAGTGACGTGGACCAGAACTGTTGAAGAATGCAAGCAGATATTTCAGGATTTGCTGTCTCTGTACATGTTTGCACAGAGCCCAGCACAGTCACGCTCTGAAATCGCGTTGAGGATTTGGCGATACCAGTGAGGGAAAATGAAAATTCTCTAAATATCACACGCGCTTCTTACATTTGACTGACATCACCGTTTTAATCATGTTTTCATGAGCATTCACATCAACGAGTTTCACTGAAAATGGCAAAATGAGAATTAAAATAGATTTTCTGTATGTGCCCAGATATTGTATGAAGAAATTATTGTTATTTTCTGGTAATTTTTATTCATGCATAGAACAGGTGAGATATTTTTCACACAGTATTAAGCTCAAGTAAATTCTCTAACTATTCAAGTATTTAGTTGTGTTTTATCTAATAGAGTCCTCATTTAGATTTCATGCTTTGCAGTCACCTCTTTTCCAAGGTGATTGGGGTGGAGACACACAGTTTATTCCATTTGCCAGGATGTCATGGCTGTGATGGGATGCACTGGGAAGTACATCCAAGTGGTTCTATGCAGGAGATGTTAGCACCCACTAACCCTGAGGTCTTCAGATGCGGGCTGGTTTCTTGCAGTGCTGTGTTGCGGTCCTTGCTGTCCTGAGTTCCGGCAGGATATACTAGCTAAAGTGCAGTGCTGAACTGGAGCTGACTCTTCCCATGCAGGTAGCTTTATACTTCGGTCAATAAGACCTTCTCGAAGTTGCAGCCCAGTGCAGAAATGTGTAACCATTCTTGATTTGGCAGGCTTAGGGCTAAACAGGAGCTAAAAATTTTTCCTTGTCCTTAGCAGACAGTCTGACAAGTCACTTTCACTGTGCCTCTTGGAGCTCCTGATGTTGGGAGTCTAGTGTATCGGATGTGGCATCACAGAGAAGCAGTTTGGATCTGCATGGTTTGGTAGTCAAGATCTGCCCAGTAAAGGTGCTTGGCCTACTTCCACAGCTGAGCCCTGCATACCTGAGTTCAGCACTCTCTGCACTGAGTCTCCTAAACTGGGAGTGCTGGACCAGGGTCTCCAAATCCAGAGTAAAATGCCATGGACACCCCTCCCAGATGAGAGGGTTGTTTTGTTCTCTGTGGGCAGGAGCTGTAGGAGTTCCTGTGACTCAATTTCCTCTCTGGAGAAGGCACACTAAGATAACACTGCATACTGTGAGCGGGAAATGTTATATTCTTTGCCTGAAATGCAACAGGTATATCAAAACCTCCGTTTTGCTCAGGCGTGTTCCCAGCAAGGTGAACGTTTGAGAGGCTGATTGAAAGGCTGAGTTCCATTGCAGATTTACATCTCGTGGCTCCGTTTTCCCCGAAGGGAAGGGGATGTAATTTCAGACCCTTGGTTAAAGAGTTACAAATATTTGGGGAAACAGATAAGTTGCTGCTAATTGATTCCCTGGGCCACTTGTTCCCAGTTTTGGAAGTACTGCTGGCATTAAAGATGAGGCATGAAGCAGCCCGAGTTAATGGTCTCTGCCAGATTATTAGATTGCACCACACAGGTTGGGAAGGAGCAGCTGGAGAATGGGCAGGAAGAAAAGGAGAATTTGGTGTTAATAAGCATAGTTCCAGAAGAACACTTTCTTCTGATTTTTGTATGTAGCCAGGAACCTGAACATATTTAAGTGTCATTGGGTCAGGGTAGTCACACCACCAGAAAGTACTTCTCCACAGCATTTTTTCATCCATCAGTAAAGAATTGTTGAATTATTTAAATAGGTGGTTAAGTAGGTCTTACAAAAACAAAATATAAATGCTCATCAGTAAGTGATGGTCTTCACCCTCTGTAGAGGGTTTTTCTATAATCACTTGCTTCCACTGGGCTGGTTTTCATTGCTTTATTGTTTTAATTTCATGGTACTGCAAGTTCCTGGTTCACATTCTCTTTTGCTGCTCTCCAAGTGATTGACCCAACATTCAGGAAGGCAGCAGTATTTGTGCTTCTTTTTGTCTGTTTTTTTTTTTTTCCTTCTCCTTCTTAAACTTCACTTTGTTCATAATCAAAGCCCATGAATGTATCCATCTTGTAGGAGACATTTTACTATCTGTAGTTCAGCATTTAGTGAATAAGATCTGCGTTACGGTCATCATAACTTCTAAGTAGACCCAGAATACTCAGATTGTTTTATGAAAAGTAGATATATATGTTTAACACCTAAAGAAATCCTTTCTGGTTAAAACCAAATCCAGGCTAAAGCTAGATATGTGGGAGAAGCTTAACCCTTTTCACTGGGCTTGGAGAAGTAGTTGGTAACTGCGGCAGCTCTTTGACTTCCTTGTTCAGATTGAAAAATAAATTAAAGAAAGGAGGAAGGGAATGAAAGAGCATTTCCTTACCAGGCAGTCACACAAGCTATTGTCTGTGAGCTCCCTACCCCCATCTCTTTCACCCAGGCACACACATACGCACACAAAAAGCCAGTTTTGTGTCCTTCTGAGCACACAGATGTTCCTCTTGGCATCCCTACAGTGTGGATAGGTTTTTTTGCAGGCACAGAATGTGAGGCTTCTTTGTTGGAGATAAAGTGTTGCCTGTGGTGGGAATTGCTGCAGTGATGAGAAAGTATCGTAATGTATTGTTGGATTACTGGGTGTTTTTACCCAGTAGAGACAGTACACTAAAGTAGCTTTGTGGGCAGTGAATTGTTTGAGCCAAGCCTGGCTAATACTCTCTCCTTGGCAAGCAGTTGTACAAGGTATGGTTGGCATAGTTTGGATGATCACGGCGTTTGTCCTGGGTATGTGCAATGGTTCTGCTGTGTTGAGTAGGAAGTCTGACCAGCCATGTTTGGTGAGCTAACAGAAGTGGTCTATCTGTGAAAATAGAGCTGTTGTACTTTCAGCTCTTAATTTTTTAGTTGTATGAAGATCTGATATGATACATGCCTTTTCCTATATAATATTGAGGACATTGGTTTTAGGTTTTCTATGTAATGGTGTTAAGAAACAACTTAAAATTAGAAGCTAATAGCATTAGGTGTTTGCCTGAATTTTCATACTGAAAAGGATGTAGCCCTTTCAAATTTTTTCATGTGCTGCAGTCTGTCAGAGAACACTGGTACTTCTTTGGGCACAGTTGATGACATTGCCAACCTGAAGCTCAATCCAACTCTTCTGTTGTTGATGGTACCAAGCAAGAGAAACACAGACCTGTCATCTGAGGTCTGGATTAAGATCTTTTTGTCCATATCATGTTATATTTTATCTCCATTTCTGAAATATTCACAGATTGTCATAACTTTTTCAGTTGGCAGTTTTATACCCACATAATAAATATGTTCTAGTGTGAAAGATCTGCTTGTATAGATACAGTTGAAAGAGTGTGCAGTTTAAGATTGAGAAAGTAAGGTATGGCTCAAGAAAGAGCTTATAGTTGAAAAATTTCTCGAAGAAGCTGCTTCTAGGGAGAATTTGAAGGTGAGACTATAGAGGAGAAAGTTACCATTAATTATTTCGTTTATCAGTTTGTTCCTCTACTGACAGAAGCTCTATTCCGTCCTTTTTTCCCCAGATATTTTTATTTATCTCTACTTTCCTCACTGTGTTGAAAGATTGATGAAAATAACGATTTAATTTTCTGTAGAGTTTCCATCTTTCCTCATCTAGAAAACAAAAAAACCCAAAACCCAGAACATAACCTTGTTTGGTATGTTTTCTAAGTCCACATTTGTGTATTGTGTTTAATGAGAACATATTAATGTTTCTCTATTAACCAAAAGACAATATAACGGTTATCAAAGAAGGCATAAACCAAACAAGTAGATCAGGAAGATTGTTATTCTCCTCGTATGTCATCACAGCAATTGTTGCAACCTCATTTCCAAGTGTATTCCACATACTGGGTGCAGTTCTGCTGTCATGAATACACCTACTTTTTGCTATTCTTAAATAAGCTTTTTTCGTCCCTGTTTCTTGTTTGTCTCTCCAATTTCCCTGAATTGCTTAGATTGTGCCTACTCAAGCTTTTCACTTTTTTTTTCACTCCACCTTTAAAAACTACAAGCATACTCCTGCTTTTGTGTCAGTGTCTCCTGAACAGAATTCCCTTTGGAAACCCTTCCTACCCTTCTGCTACCTTGGTTTCAGGAGCCCAGGATGTGTTCTGCTGCTGTACCCAGCAGCACAGGTTCTTTCCTAGCTTTCCCTGGAGGTCCCTCCTGGTCTGCTTCCAACCTGCAACTGCCATTTTTGCCTGCATATCTCTTTTGATATAAACTGTACATTTTTTCCATATTGCCTCCAAAATGAAATTTTCTGACATTCCTTCTAAATTCCTTTTGATAGTTATATTCAGTAATAGTCTGTATTTCCTTAACCTCAGGCATTATAGCATTAGGTTAACCTTTGTCATTTCTAATACTTTTATAGTGTCTGGTAATACTTTGTTTCATGCTATTCTAAACACTTTTCCCGTCCCTTTAGTATTTCTAAAAGCTTCCATGAGCAGTCTGAGCTCATCCCTGGCAGTGTTCAAGGCCAGGTTGGGCAGAGTCTTGGGTGACATGGTTTAGTGTGAGGCATCCCTGCCCATGGCAGCAGGTTGGAACTAAATGATCTTAAGGTCCTTTCCAACCCAAACCGTTCTATGATTCTATGACATATCATTGGTGCAATAGGTGAGTGGCTTGGTAGGTGAGCTGTCTCACTGTTGACTCCTTGCCTAGGCCCACGGTGTTCTTCATGGATATTCTCTGTATGTTTTCCTTTGTTTCATGACACACATTTTTTTTTTTTCAATCTGAAATGCATTTTTTGCACAACTGCCCCTCTCCAGACTCCAGTTAAGATCTTTTATTATTAGTTATTTTCAGCAGAAAGTGGAACCATCAGATACTGAGTTTACTCAGACAGGTGCATGGCATTCTGCATAGAAGTGAGCCTTCCCCATGCTTCTGTGAAGCTTCCTTGCCAGTTCATAAAAATCAAACTGACAACATCAAACCAGTTGTATTTTTAAGGCACCACTCCCCAATAAGATTTTCATGTTGCCTATGAATAGGCTTTTATTAACGGTGAAAGCCATTTGAATGAATAATACAAGTGTTGGCTGACAAAGAAATGTTCCTGACCAAATCTGAGAATGTCCCTTTTACAGGAGTACCATGACCTCTTTTTTCATCAAAAAGTCTGTTCAGTATTAGTCTGTGTTGTTCATTCATAATATAAGTAGCTGAGATTGTTCCTAGGACACTCAGATTAAATGGACACTAACAAGGAACTGAAACATAGCGAAGTATTACTTGACATATCTTAAAATGTTGGATAATATTATCTGGTATTTAAATACATGTGTGTATTCTAGATTTGCACACTCAGTGATGCTTCAGGATGATTTGAGTGCACTGGAAATGGGTTTATAATCTGCTGTTACAGTGGTGCTTTTTACCTGCAAGGTCCCATTTTATCGTCTTTCAGCTTTGTAAGACCATAGTGTTGATAACTGTCAGATATTTTTAGCTAAAATATTTTGTTCTTCACTGTCTTGCAGTTGTCTGAGCAACCTGCATATGCTGCATCTTCTAGACCAACTGCCACTTTAATGTGTTCTACCACGGGTGAGCAGTAACAGTGACTGAGCAAGCCAGTGGGCAGATACTACAGGCAATGCTTTTGCGTAGGCACCCACAGCCAAGAGGAGAATGGGGGAAAGACATGGGAAGAGAGGTTCAGGGAAGAGACTTATTTTTCAGCAGTCCTTTGGGAAGAAGCAGACCTCCGTCAGCTTTAGTGGATTGATAAAGGAGAGCTCCAGATTCTCTTGTCTTAGAGCCCCATCCAGTTCTTCCTCCTCTTCACTGAAGCCCACTCTCACCAACCCAGTATTCTCCATAGACTTCACCCACATTCTCCAAAGTTGCATTTCTCACCCTGCATCTCCTCCAGACCCTGCTCTCCTCTCAGTCTTTCTCTGAGATCCCAAACAATTAGTGCCCAGCCTTCCCCTGCCTTTAGCACCTTTGCCATCTCTCCTGTTGGATTCACATGCAACTGAGAATTCAGGCGTCTGCTTCAGATGTTCAGCACCTCCATTTTCTGTCTGTCTGTATATGGCAGCCCTTACATTAACATGGTTACCAGCACTCTCTGCCACTGGAATAGCTGTTTCAGCCACCTTACCCATCTTCTGCATCCAGCTCTCCTAAGAGAAGAATAAATCAAACTTAAGGTGACGATGCAGTTTAAAGGCAAAGAAAGGACATGAACAGTACTAACCATCAGCACAGACGGGAACTTCAGAGTAGGATTAGAAGACGTGTCTACAAAAACCTGCTGACAGTATGGGAATTCTCCTGGTTTGCTGAAGTTTTTCCTGTGTGACAGCTTCTCCAAGCTGTACAAAGCTTGAAGGTTGAGCACTGAGGCTGGGCAGGTTTTTAAATTCATTGTCATTCTTCCCATAGCTACTGTCATTACCCAGACAGCAAGGGGCAGAAACAGTCTCATTTGAGTTTTGGTGATAAGCATGTCTGGATTATCAAAACCTACTATTTTTAATCACATATATATGTATAAAATCCTTTATTATATATGAGCCCTGCCAGGATGACTGGTGCAAGGGGACTGGAATCGGATGAGTGGGAAGACTGAGAAGCACTGCAAGAAAAGAAGACAACTGAACTTAGTTGGTACTGGTGAAAGAAAAAACTGTGATGGGGTAAGAAACTGAAAGGAGAATGAGGTTGGCTGGGATGAGGATTGGTGAGGAGGCAGTAAGTAAGAGAGGACAAGAAAAAGTGTCTAACAGCTTTTCCTGGGATAGAAAAAGAAAACTGGAAACAACCTGGTGGGAGATCTGAGGCAGCCAGTGAAAGATCAGAGGAGAAGTTATGATTAGGGAAATGGAGTAAGTGGAGGAAGAGAGTAAGAATGAGACTATGTGTATTTAAACTAGAACAATATTGTGTAAACTGTGTTTGAAATTTGGAGGGCTGAAGGTTTATGACTATGTGCATGAAAAGTATTTCACTGAGACGAAGTCCCAGCATGGGAAAGGGAAGGGTCAGGAGCTGCGATAGAGATCACTTTTGGAAAGATGGACAGAAGAGTATAAGCTGCAGCATGCTTCACATGAGTTTGATTGCTTTTTTTTCTATTTTTCTTATATCTTTTGAGCAGTTTGCGTAGCTTCTAGTGCATAAGCATGAAGGGCTGTGAGGTTTTTTAATGTTTTGTAGTATAATGGCTAATTTTTTAATATATTTAAGTATATAATCTTTATTTTTTAGCATTTTGTAATTACAAAGGAATATTTTTAATCAAAATAGTTCATTGCATAGTTTAAACAGCAGAAAAAGTATAACAGTTAGGGCTAATGACTCAGATTTCTTTTATTTTAGAGTCATGTTTCCTCTCAAGTTAAAGGATATGTTTTACGTTATGGACTGAGAAAGCAACTGGCATAAATTACTATATGATGACATAACTATATCTGATACAAGTTCTTAGATGACAGGAGCCACCTACTGCAAGTTTCATTTGTCAAAGCTTACCTTACCATGCCATAGAGAAAAAGGTATATCATTCATCTTTGATGCAATATGAAGTCATTTTAAAATATAGATTATTCTCTGGATTCCTTCTATAAAAAAGGGAGCAATCCTCTCCCAAAAGTCTTAGTGAATGAAAATTGATTCTTGTGAAGACTAGAAGAAAAATTACAGCAAGATTTTTTTGAATTGTTCTAGTAAATATTGAACACTTTGGGTTTAATTGATGGCAAGCAGGTTACTTTTTAGAAGTTTTTCACAACTGAGAAGTTCTGCTGAGTCTAAATGTCCAGACCGAAACTTCCATGTTTCATTCACCTACGTCTGCACCACTATTGATCTCCTGCCATCAGTGGAAACACAGGGAAGGGTGACAAGGTCCCTGAACTTGGGTCCCACAGAATCAAGATGCCAGGGCTTCACCAATATGTTAAAGTTTTGGACAGCTCTGTAAGCATAAACAGAGATAATATTTTACCACCTAATGGTGAGGTGACCCCCAGACTCTGCTGCTCTTACCAATCTGGTAGTTGTCTTCTCACCAAGTGTCAGTACCTGTAGTTTTGTTAGCATGTATGCTTGCTTTGTAAGCTCCAGTTGGCCAGGGGTGTATTCAAGGCTTCAGGGTGGTTTTGACATCAGGATCTAGCTAATATCCTCAATCTCTTTCTGGTATTCATTTCACATTTCTGCTTTAGCAGTGGTCAGAGCAAAGTGGGGTTTGGCTTTAGCGCACAGAGCACCTGTTGGTTTTAAGGGTGCTTGGACTAGGCTCTACTTATGCATTCTTGTTGGAAAACACAAGGTGACAGTGACTGTTGTTTAAGCTGATGGTTTCACGTATGCTTACAGCATTCTGCTAAATGCTTCCAAGAATATGAGAGACTTTTATCTAGCAGAGTATCTAGATCTCTGCTTGTATCTATCTAGCAGAGTATATAGCCTTTTTCCATATAAAAGGATGGCTTTGACACAAGCAGCAGAAATATTTTGAAAAATTATTAAGTGGGTGTCACAAATGGTAGGTTTTCAGAACAAATAAGAGCATGTTTCTTGCTTAGTTCATGGAAGGAGGAAAACAAATTGAGCAGGAAACAAATACAGATGAAGTGGCAATGGGTTGATGAGCCCCAAGAAGAAAGATTGCATTTTCTGGCAGAATATAACCAGCAACCTTGGAGCATTTTTTGTGAAGTATTTGATTGCAGAGAACAGAGATGCTTTGAAAATCCTATTTTGAGCATCCGTTCTTTATTTGACTGGCAGGGTGCAGTGGTAATAAATAATGGATGAATAAAATTTAAGCCAGAAGGGACCTTCAGGTCATCTATCAGGACTTCACTGTATCACGAGACATGGCATTTCGGCAGGTTATCCTGAACTGAACTAACACATCTGTTTTCACATCTCTTTAGCTGAAGCCGTCAGTGGCTGATAAGTCTCAGTGCTTGGAGGTTTTTTCCTAGTAGTTCGTCAATATTGTTGGCAGAATTGTGATTCTCATTTGCATCTGTTGGACTTCCCTTTCCTGCCATTACATGCTTTTCCCACATAGATTTAAGCACCTTTTAATACCAGTATTTTCTTTCTCTAAAGGTCTGGACAGCTCAATCTTTCTAATAACAGATCAAGATCTTTATTCAGTTATTCAGTTCTATGCATGTTCTTTGTCCTCTGTTTAACAGCCGTTAAAGAAAGTTAGACAGTGAGATACTACACAGTCTTCTGGTATCTCTCCTACATGCCATGTTCTGCTCTGTGCTGAATTCATGTACCTTTCTACTGCCACTTTCTGCCCTCTTGCTTGTACAAACAAAGCTAGGATTTGTTTTTTTTCCCCAGCATTGCCTCAGAGCTCATACTGAGGGGTGTATATGTGTTAACGACTGCTTTATCAAGCTGCTATCAAGCTGCTGGAAGCAGGAACACCGTCCCCTCATCACTGTATGTGCAGTGTGAACCTCTGCTGGAAAAACCTACTTCAGCAAGATGTAGATGACTACACAGAACTACGCTGCCTTCAACTTGAAAGCAATCTGCTAATCTCATCCGTGTTTCTTCTGAACAAGAATTTTATGTATACTGGCAACCAGTTGCTGGGAAGTGGTGAGCTCCTTCCCTGTAGAGCGTTAGAGGGTGACCTACACAAAATCATACAGATCTGTGCCAGGATAGCTCCTTAAGCCAGCTGTATGGCCTCCCTTGGCGAGGAAGTTGAGACCAATGTGGACTTGGGAGGAGTATCTGTGAATGCTTCAAAACATTTTTGAGAAACAAGATGAATTGTTCTGCACACAGCTTCGTTCCATCCCAGCTGCACTGCTTTGCAGTTGGAGGTGGGCTTGCTTCTGGGGATATATCACAGTATCAGTATTACTGACAGGGAGCTACGGGGTGATTTTGAGTAAAATGGTGAACAAAATATGTGGCAAAAAAGTGATGGCCAAATTTATTTCATTACCTTTCTTACTGTGGTATTTTTTCTGAGGTTGATAATATGATGTCTTCCACATAATAAAAAAAAAAAGAAAGAAAAAAAAGCAATTACGAATCTTGTAAACTGTTCTGTTCTGTGCTCTGGTAAGGCACTGAAACAAAACCTCTTGAATAACAGATCTGAAAAACATTTTGAAACTCTCACACTACAAAACTGAAAGACATCAAGACCTCTCATGGCATTCTCTGAGAGTACCATGGCTCACCTCTAACCCTGTGTTTGGAGTGGTTTTTATTAATCTGTGTTGCATCGGAGATAATCCAGGAATTCCTTTTATTGCAGTTTTTGAAAGCCATCACTAGAATGTGTTGGGAGACGTTAAAAAATAATGATGCAAAATATGTAAAAGATTCAAATTAAATTCTGTAAATGACACCCTCTGTATAGGAATTAAACCCCAGGTTTAATAGTTGCCTTCCTACTCCATTCAGAAATGCATGTTTATGTGGGATGTGAGAGGTGGCACAGAAGAATCAACAGTGGGTGTGAGTGGTCGAGCCAGCCCTAGCTAGTTAATTCAGCTTTGCAATGCAGAGGTTATAATTCCAAAATGAGGCAATGGAAACTGAAAACCAGTAGCAAAAGAGAGGGAATATAAGATAAAATATTCCATTTGTCTCCAAATATCAGTCCTGTGGTTTTATAGTATGGAATAAAGGGTATCTGTAAATGCATGTGTGGGAAATACTAGCCAAGACCTGGTGAGACTCCACCATTTCTTTAATTGCGCTGTTATTTTTGTAGCATTGTTTCCAAGAATAGAAGGTTTGTTGCTTTAAATTCTAAACTGATAACTTGAGTAGTTTTAATAGAAAAAGGACTGCTTGCTAATTTGTGATTACATGCAGTTTTAAATACTGGATAGTTTAACAAAATGTTTTAAAGTCTAAGCCTAAAATTCAGTGTTTGAATAAAATCCTTACTGCCATGTAGTAATGAGGATGCTTCTTCATGTGAAATTGCACACCTGCAAAACTACTGCCCTATTTTCTTGGCAGCAAATGGTATAATTAGGATCAAAACTCCACTTTTAGTTATATCCTCATTTTTTCATGCTTATTGCTTTCCAAGTTAACTCCCTTTGTAAACCTTTCACTGTAGCCTGAAATGACTTTTAAATTAAAAAAAGAACATTTCCCCTCCAGCATTCTTGAAAATTAGCAAGAGCTGAAATCCATCATTCCATGTCCTCCCCTCCAATTTTATTAGATAAAAATATTGAGGGTGGGAGTGTTGTTTATTCTTATATTCTACGGGGATGTAGTAAATTTACTTTTTAAAAATTACAAGTTTGAAGTCTTGATTGAAGAGTTTTGGGGTTTTCCTTTAATTTATCATGAAGGTTTTCAGAGATTTAGAGCCTCAGTGCAAGAGTAAAAGGATTAGCACACAGACCAAATTACAATAAAAGGGGTAGAGTCAGTCAGAAGGAAGCTTCCATGTTACTTCAGATTGGAAGTAAATGCTGTGCTATTCATGTGTGTTTAGCAAAGAGAAGACCTACTTTATGTAGGTTAAGACACAGTAGTTTGCATGCAGATAAAATACCCTAGTTTTAATGTAATAAGAGGACCTAAACTTCAATTTTTGTATTTGCTTTTAAAGTTTCTTTAAGCAGCATTAGCAAGGCTGTGCTGTATGCTTCCTCTGTGTTCTTGCATACTGTATTATATTGGCGATGCATGGTTGTACAGACTTACAATTCAAATAAGAAGGGGTTTCATCTTGCTTCTTTTCAAATTCTTTTCCATGACAGTCCAAAAACGGCAAAGAGCACTGAAGTAACTTAAAGTCGTGTTGTAGAAGCAGATGTTTGAGGAAAGGTACACCTGTACCAAGTGCTTTGCCCACTCCAAAAGAGATGGAGAGAATCCTGCAAGCATTCATTCAAGCTAGAGAAAGCTTTTTGGAGCCTATTGATCCTTGGCTGAAGTTCAGGTTAAGGCTTCTGGTGGGTACTTCAGTTGGTGCTCTACTGACACTGTCCTGAGATGGGGTCATGGCTCAGCAACAGCAGCTGGTGGATTCCCACCTCTGGAGCTTGATGTTAGGCAGAATCCTTCCATGCAAAACTGGTGTTCCCAAGGGGTAGCTCTTGTAAATAAATTCTATAGAAGTGGAGAAAGCTTTAACTCTACTTGCAAAATAATTCTTTTAAGTTCTGTATATAGAATATATAGGTAATTCCTATGTCTTCACTTATATATGCAACTAAACTTCCTTTGTCTACTTCAAACTGAATTTAATACTTCTACCTGACAATAGGAAGTTGTAGGAGGAAAACGCGTGCAGCCCTAACAAACACAGTACTTGGTGGTTGGGTGAAGGTTAATGGTTCCTGATGATGGTCATAAGATAGGGTGATCTTGAATACCAGCATTGTTCCTTAAAAATAAGGCAATTTCTTTTGCAAAACAGAGTAAATGGTTTCTTTCCTTTTTGACTGGTGTCCTGTGTCTCCAAGAACACTGTTCCTGAGAGTCATAAAATGCCTGCTTTGTTTCTGGATCCTGTTTCAAGCTTCTGCTTTAACTGTAGGATAGTTTTATCTGGTTTAAGCATAAATAACTTCATGGATAGAATATGCTTACTATGCATAGAGCAACTTATCATTGCCTCTTGCTCTAAATGTGGTGGAGAGACCACCACTGCATGTTGTCTTTGTTTCTACTTTTTCTGCACCTTCCACTTCTCGTTTATTCTAAAGTGTGTTGGCTGTAGGGAGCATCTGTCACAAATCCAAATGTTTATATTCATACAAATTGGCAGTTGTGTCAGCTCCTTAAAGTGATGTTCTTCAGGATCTCTGTAAGCAGATGTGCTGTGACTGGAAAATCTTCTTTAATAATTAAGTACAGTTAAAGAATCGTTGGAATCTGTTTGAGTTGCTGAAGCAGCATTGAAGATTGTGGGGGTTTTTATGAAAATTCAGTTGGTTGGATTTTGCATTACAAATATATGCTAAAGTCGTGTCTGGAAATATGAGCAAAGTCTTCATAATGCTAAAATGAGGGAGTTGCACTTAAGATTATTAATTTATTATTAAATTAGATGTATTAATCATGAGAAGTACAGTTTCTTCACATATTTTCTTCATGGATTTTCCTGGTTCTAAATACCACTTTTAAAGGCTGGATTGGAAAATAAAGTTTCACCTGTTCACTTGCCAGACACTTACGACTGTAGTCTAGCAACCACCCCAAAAGGAACCGCTGGATGATGAAAGTAGTATTTTGCATTTCAGTTACAAAGATGGAGCTCAATTGTCTCTCCCACACTGTGCTGCCAAATAGAGAGAGAATTTCTAATTGAATTTAAACCTTGTTCAGTTCAATCTTTTGCAGAAAGTTTGTTGGACCCTGGAGCTGGTTTTCAAGCTAGTCTCCTGCCTTAGGTAACTGGTGAACTGTTTCTCTAGGAGGAAGGAGAGGAGAAAAAGGCAAAGGGATGGATGGCTTTAAAATTTGTCAGAGAATGACTAGGTTTAGTATTAAGTTCTATTAGGTTAAAAATGTGTCCATCTTGTAAAAATAGCACAGAATGTTGTAGTTCACAGGTATGAGTTCGGTGTCACTCAAGCTTTAATAGTTTTATGCAGTCTTTTAAGTGATTTTTTTTCCTCTTCTGTGGCTCTACTCTGTATACAGTTTCCTTCATTTCTACACAATTTGCCCACAGTGTTTCAGTGCTTTTTGTCACCTGCTTTATCATTTATCCCCTCTTTCATATCTTCCCAAGCATGCTTTTTTCTCATTATAGTGTGTCTGCTCCCTCTTTTCTGTTTCCACAGACCATTCTCCCTCTCAGTTTTCCTTTTGTTCCTCTTATTTTGCTTTCTCTCAGACCGTAACCTTTCTCTCTTTAAAAAAATTTGTCTTTTCTGATGCTTCATCCACTTCTCACACTCATCGATAAAGGCAGAAAAGGTAATATTCGGGATCCTGATAACTTTATGGTTGGATGCAAAGGCAAGCCATCTAGCCAGCAGCTGTCAGTAAGGTAAAGGTTTTGTTCATGCTAGATAATTTTCTGGACATTTCTCCCATATATCCAAATGACTAAAACTACAGGTCTGCTGGTGTCTTCAGTTAAGGTTCTTCAGTGAGCAGCTTTCCTCTTCATTCCCCTTCTTATCTCAAAACATCCTGACTTCTCTGGGGTACTATTTTCAATAAGCCTAACAAATCCGGGAAGATACTGCCTATTTTTAAGGTCTTATGCATTGTCTTTTAATTTTGTTTTACTCTTGTCTCACTCCTGTGAAATGTTGCACATTAGCTTCTGTGAATAACTGTCATCTCTTGTGAAACTGTTCCATTTAAATGTAAATATTTCACACAGAAAGGGGCAGAACTGATCCTCTCCAGCTATCCAGGTAACAATCAGACATAACCTGGTGTCTGTCTCTGGTAGCTGTGCTGTACTCTTCACTGCAACAGTGGTTACTCGCATTTTGGACAGATGAAGGGCTTCACTTCTATATTTTTAATGAAATATGTGGTAGTTTCATTGTGTTGCTTCACACAAATCATCACAGGATTCATTGTGATGAATGTCAGTAGAAACCTTGCTGGGCAGAGCATCCTGTGTAGTTACTTGTTCAGAGTGGAGATATTAAAGGATCTTCTTTTGCAGTTTGTAACACCACCAAGTATATTACCCAGGATTAACCAAGAGCCACAAGAAATTAATGTAAGATAGAATTGACAGAAAATGGAGGAAAAAAAGATAAATGCAAGTCCAGGGTCTTTTTTTGTAAGATGTTTAGTTCTCCAAAAGGATCTTGGTTTGATATGCAAGTTGAAACCTGGTTCAGTTTTGCTCCATGCTAGCAATCAGTTGTAAGGCAGTAAAGATTGTCTGCCCAAGCTGAAGGTGAAAATGCGCAAGGTGGAAATCTGTGAAGCCAGACTTCCTGCTACATTTGCTCCAGTTGGTAACTGCAGAATGTTTCAAACTATATCTTGTTTTTGCTCAAGGTGGCCAAGTCTGATGCATCTTCTGCTCTTTATGCTTTGACTAGAAAAAAAACAAAAGTATGGCTTGAACTTTATAAAGAAGAATAATTCTCATTTTCGTTGGTGGACTTTGATCAGTAGCTGTGCCAGGTACATTATAAAGATTCAGTATTTCAGAAATCCTCACTAATTTGGCAGGACCATCTTGACACACATTTTTAAAACATGTTGAAAACTTGCATCTTCTGACTTAAAAGGAAAAAGAAAGAAAACGTAAAACAATAAAACTCGACCTCTTAGGCAGAATGGTTCATTACAGTAGTTGTGGGGTTTCTTTTTAATTATATGTAATAAAAACTTGCAGATTATACCACTCTTTGGAGAAGGGGATAAGACAAGAAAAGCTTCCTTGCGTAAGGGCCAGAGTTGGAAATGTAGACCATAGTTAGCTGGCATTATACTTTTTGATAATAGCAATGTCACCAGTGATCTAATGATGACTTGTCCTCCCTTTTAATGGTATGTTGTCCTGCAAATAATTGTGTGCGTGGTAGCAGATGATACAGTAAAATGGAAGAGACAATTTCCTGTATAATAAACTGCTTCTCTATAAAGCCTGCATTCTGTCAGCAAGGTCTGGTGGTATCTGCTCTTCTATGGGCAGGATTGTACCAACAAGAGACTGGCTCTGTGGTGTTAGAGAGTGTCTCGGCAGTTTTAATGCTGATGTATTACAACCATTTTACACTTCCATTGCAGCACCTTGTTTTCTGTAGGGCTGCTACTTCAGTCTGCAGACGGGAGAACAGCCTTAGGAGATGCAAGACTGTAGCTTAACAAAACTTACCTTGTCCCCTCCCTCCTCTTTTCTTCACAGAAAATACCAGCGAGGAACCCGAGTGCGCCTGAGACTGGTGGATCTTGAACTCACATCTAGGTTCTTGGGTGCAACAACTGATACAACCTTGCTGGAAGCTGACGCGGTGCTTTTAGGGCTTGTCGAAGGCAATCAAACAAAATAAAAGCAGAGTAAATTTCATATAAATAAATGCATTTGTGCTTTATATCAAATTGTACAGATTAAATGTTTCCTCAGGAAATACATGAAAAGTTTCTGTCAGCTTGGGTATGTAAATAATGAGATCAATAAAAGACAAGAAGCACATTGTACCTGATTCTTGCTCTTCCATATTTATTCACTCATCTTTCTAGCTCTCTGCCTTTAGATATAAATTAAGGTTAATTCAGGTAATATTAGTTGAATGTTTGCATATTCATATATAAAGAATTCCAAAGTTTGGCTTTTCATCCCAAAGGGAGGTTGATTATACGCCCATGGAGGAAGTCCAAAGCTGCAATCATGGTGCTCCTTCAGATACTGTGTTTCAAACAGAACAGCGTCAGGGTTCCTGATTTCTAAGTTGCAGTGCAGAATGTTTACTGCAGATATTGGGTTTAATCTCTGTTACAATACATTGTGCTTTTATCTCCATCTGCATGAAGAACTAGAGATAATTTTTTTGCTTTAATTGGAGCTCTCATTTGCAATGCATGTTAATAAATTTTCTCTGGTTATTAATATAAAGAAACTATTTCAATGTAGTAGGCTAAGTGTAGGTCTTAGGTTTCTGTAAATATATTTAAGATAAATATAATAGGTGTTTGAACACACAACCAAAGAGTCATGCTATAGTGTTTCCCGTATCTTTTTGGAGCATTTGCTATCAGAGAGCATTTGTTGTGATTTCTGGTATATCTAAATCTGAATTCTGCAGTCATTTGCCATCTGCTTAGTCCCTGGCAGTGTGCTGAGGTTAAGTGAAATTTGCTATTTATATCACCAAATAACAAAAGAAAACCTGTTTAATCTTAAAATACTTTTCCCAAATGTTGGAATGAGATTGGCTAAGGTGGTATGCCTTATTGGTCTGCAGCGACTGTCCAATGACAATGTGTTTTTTGCTGTATGTACTAATTCAACAACATGCACACTGGCTTAAGCATGTATTATTCAAATCCACCACAGCCTTTCTCCTGGAGCTGGCCACATGAGCAGGGATGGGGACACTGAAAGGTGGTATAGCTCCTTCTGCTTCTCATTACTTGAGATTATTGGTATTTCAGTCACATGAGGGAAGAGGAGATAAGGGGTCCCTAAACAAGCAGGGTATCAGGGAGCCAGCTCCAGGCTGCCATAGCTCACGTGCCCCTTTCCTTGCCTGCATCTGAGACATACTTGGATGAGATGGGATCAGAGCAGAAAACGGGAGCAATTCTGTTAGATTGCAGCTGGGCTATGGGTCAGATTGCCACCCAAACTGCAAGTCTTCATATGGCCCAACAAAAGTAATTTAGAACGGGACACAAAAACTTTAATCTGTTTAGAGGTCTTTTCCAAAAACATTGTCACTTCTCTTTTAAAGGTTGTTGTCTTTTAGTTTTGATGGGACTTTGAGCAACCTGTGACCTAGTGGAAAGTGTCTGTGCTGTGAGTGTGGAACTGGATGATCTTCAAGGTCCTTTCCAACCCAAACCATTCTATGATTCTATGGGGTTTTTTTGTTGGAAAGCATATACAAAGAAGAGTGGAAGTAAAGCTTAAGTGACCTACAAAGAGCCCTGTGACACAGTGGTTTGATTCTTTCTTACTCCTCCGCCCAAAAGAAAAACTTGACAAAAGAAAACTCCTTCCCTACCTTTGTAACACCAAGAATAGTGAGAGATATAGTGCAGGCTATGGGGAGTTTCCAAAATGCATCTCATACATGATCTGTCAAGGAGAATATTTTTAATATATTTATTTGCCAAAAATACTAGCAGGAATCACATGGAAAATACACAATTATTCTGAAGGGAATGGGCATGTTTTAGCAGACCCTGTTATAGTTTTCAAACTGAAGTTTGAAATCAGTAAGGAACCAAGCAAGAGAGGAAGCCAGCAGTGTGAGCTTGTTTCCTCTTTTGCTTTAATTTGCTCATTCATCTCGGGGATCTTAATTAGGGGAGTTTGAACATGAATTTCATTGGGTGTTAGCCTCCAGGCAAAGAGTTATCCTAGCACTGGAGCAGGAAAGGAAGGCCTTTTTAAGAACCTGGAAGGAATTTAAAATATCAAAGCGAAATCCTGTCTGTTCAATGGAACTCATCCTACATGCTTGATCAACCTTAAATAAGAGTGATTTGGGAGGAAACGTGTGAACATTTTGGGGGCAGGCTAAGAGTTATTTCACAGTAGGGTGTCAGATAATGATTTTATCAGATCTTCCTTTGGATGACCATTAGAGACTGTAGTCATTGCTAGTTCAAATCCAGCTCAGCGTTTTATTTGGAAGCCCACAAGTTCACATAAACCGACCCAGTCTTAAAAATTGTGTGGTTGAACCTTCAGTGGCTTTAGGCTGCTGTTGGCCTTTCTGGCCTTTGGAGAACCAGTATCCCCAAAGCTCATCTTTGGTGTCCTTCAAGGCAGTTATTTATTGGACCTCTAATCTCATCAGACAAGAGCTGTCCCATGAAGGAATCTCTGATTGGGGTAGCCTGTGCCCATCACACATAGCCTCAATTCTGTATAACTCCCAAATGCAGAATTACAATGGCAGAGCAGTGAATTCTGAAATGTCTTTGTGGTGGGCTCTTAGTATACTTGTATACTAAGTATACTTGTAATACCTACATATGCCAAGAATATGTGCAGAATATATGTCCTTAATGCAAAGTAAGGAACCACCAATGCTCATTACCGAGCAACAATGATGGCACAACTCCACGGCCCTGTATCTATAAGACTATTCTCATTTTTGACACCAATCTTTAATCCAAGTAGACACTGGTAATGTAAAGAGGTATTTCTAGGGCCATACACACAGAAAAATTAACAAATGCAGACATTTTTCTGCTGGTTGCCACCTATCCCCAGGAGTTCCTTCCTTTGTGGCCACATGCCTTTTTGCTCCTTCTCTTTGCATATTTCCAGACACACACAAGGGTATGTACGACCCATTCTTGAGCAATGCACAGTGAAGTTTCCTTGCCCACATGGTTCAGATTCCTGAGTGGCCTTGCGTGCGCCTTGGATTGGGCAGTTGCATGAATCCCAACTTCTTGTTTGGAGGTCATTCTTATTTCTGTCCTCTTATGTATGAGGATAGTTGTTTCTACTGACAAAAAGGAAGGGTAACACCACCCAAGCAGCTCCTGCAGCACTGTGCCGAGTCCACACCACCACCTGGGATACTCATAAAGTCTAATACGTGCATTACTAGTATTAACCAAATGAATGCTACTGATTCAACATGCTGAGACTTTGTAGCTTTATGTGTAAATCCACCATTTTGCTGTGAATAAGCTGGTATAAGCTGAGTTCCGCAGCTACTTTCGTCCGACTGCCGAAAGCAGGAATGTCTGCATGTACCATGCTGTGTTTTCTTTTAAATTTTGGAATTTTGTCTTACTCTGAAGCACTGACCAGATGAGCAAAGGCGAATATTAAAGTTATGTGGAGAACGCCCAAGGAACTTGTGGCTGCCCCATCCTGGCAGTGCTCAAGGCCAGGTTGTATGGGACTTTGAGAAACCTGGTCTAGTGGAAGATGCCCCTGCCCATGGCTAGGGGGTTGGAACTAGATGAGCTTTAAGGTCCCTTCCAGCACAAACCATACTGTGATTTCTATGATTTAATCTCTCACAATTCATTTTTTGGATTAGGGAGCTGAGAAGACAGTTGGCATTAGCAGATCTCTTTGTTTCTTGATTTGTTTTTCAGAAATTAGGGTTTGGGGTTTTTTTTCGTATAAACAGTCTTGATTTTTGAGAGTGTTTAAGGGTTTGGGGTTTTTTTTCTCTGAAAATTTTCAGGTGCCTGAAACAGGTCTCAGGTAACAAACCTCAATCAGTTAGAAGATACTCAGCTCTCCATCCTCTATCAGATACAGCTTTGCATGCTGCCCACATCTCTTAATAGACAAATTTCTCACTTAAATTTGGATGAGGATGACAGATTCACTTCAAGTAGTTGCAATTCATGTTCAGCATGGTGTAAAATTTACACTTGGAGATGTAATGCTGACTGCTCAGAGAACAGCATGAAACACATCCTCAGCAGAGGGAGAAGGGCTTACTCCCCTCGCAGTCTTGCTGTCCCTGCTCCATTGGGTTCTCTCTGTATGTGTTGGCAGTAGAATGCTGGGTGATCTGATGATGAGTAGCTGTGGGCAGGTACAAATCTTCACTTCTATGCAGGCAAGAGATATTTCCATACATACTTCTAGAAGGACACTTACTTTTTCTAAGCCATAACTGACGAGCCCATTAACTTCACCCGACCCCACATCCACTTCTTATTCCACCCAAATACTGTACTTGAATGTCCATAGTGCTTTCTTGTTTTACAGATGTGCTTGTAAGCAAGGTTAGCTTTAATAAAAACCTGAATCAAAGCAGGTTTGGGTCTTAGCTAAAGCAATACTTTACCTTTTGTGTTATTCAGGTCCTATTTGAAGGCTTTAATAAATATTCCTAAAACTCTACCCTTTATTTTACGAACAGAGCATTAAAACACCTTATACATGCTTGGAAAGCAAAGTAGCTTTATCATGATGTGGAGTTGGAAGAAAAATGAAAGTAGTTCAATGTTCTTTTGATGGCTGATGTGCAATAACAAGGCCTGGTAAATCCCCCTGGGTTTGTCTGTCCTTTCATATTCCAGGCCTTTAGGTGCTGAGATGAGGAAAAAGGGAAATGCTGAAGAAATCAGACCTGCCTATTGAGAGCAAATTAGCATCTTGCCACCAAAACTTTGGCACTGAGCTCATTTCTAAAGAAAAGAATACTTCACATTTTACTTTTCTTCAGGGCATTCTGCAAAGTTTGGGTTCCTCCTCGTTTCTTAATACTGTCATATTTATAAACCAGGCAAATTATTGTTCAGGCTTTTCTTCTGACAGCTTTAGTCCCTTATGCTGGGAAAGCTTTTCAAGTCTGTTCTGGCTACAGAGCATTTCTGCTAGATACAAGCCTGCACACTCCATGTGTTTTCTAGTGAATTATGGATTCTGGGAAGGTGTTTATCACATAAGAAGGGTCTGGACTGCCCAAATTGAGGCTATTACGTTGTCATCTGGCCATAACCCAAAATAAATATTATCCCTGGTATGACTGCATTAGACTAACACCAGTAAGTTCTTAAATGCTCTGTAAGTGTTCTTGTTTCCTTCTGGGTTGTGTCTTGTTCAATCAGAGTTAAGCAGGCTGATGTACCCCCTCTACATAGTGGCTGTAGCAAGAGAATCAGCCATGTGTTAACATTGCAGCCTGCCTGCAGCAGGCTGGGTGGCAAGTGCAGCCAAGAGTTATGCTTCCCAAATGGGTTAATCCATCCAAGGCACCCTTTGGGGCTGATGCTGTAGTCACTCTGCAGCTTTGGGTTTGCTTCTGAAAGTGGCAGCATGTTTAGATTATTTTAAAAAGTTGACATTTAAAGTAGTGAAAAGGTCTTTTTTCTCCTGTCTTTAGGAGAATCAAAGAACTACTGAAATAATCAGCTCTTTTATTAGCTGCCTTTCACACAACAGTAGCTCAACTGATGGAATCTTTGCTTGTCTGTCTTCTCAGCCCCAGACCTGGTTGGTATTTAAGACATGACACATAGGGGAACTTCTGCTATTTCAGTCTCAGTCCAGATAGCATGGGGAAGAAAGTTAAGAGCTTTATTAATACTTCTCTTCCCAGGGAGAGGCGTTGCCATCTTCTCATGAAAATAAATAAAATTAGATAAAAATATAGATAAAATAGATCAATTGAATAAAAATAAAACACAAAACTAACTGAAGCTGAAGGCCACAGTCTCATGTGCCAGTACCAAAACATGCAGAGATATCAGAGAAACGAGTTCAGGATATGTCCTGACCTGCCTCACAGGTGTATGTATGAGTGTATGGCATTGTGCTGAACATCTCTGAATGTTCATGGTGACCAAGAGATATGCCTGAGGACTGGAGGAAAGCAAATGTCACTCCTACCCTCAAAAAGGGCCTGAAGGAGGACCCCAGTGGTGCCCAGTTACAGGTCCAGAGGCAATGGGCACACTCTGAAACACAGGAGGTTCCCTCTGACCATCATGAAACATGTTTTCACTGTGAGGGTGACCAAGCACTGGCACAGGTTGCCCAGGGAGGTTGTGGAGTCTCCATCTGTGGAGATATTCCAAAGCCATCTGGACATGCTCCTGGGCAAGCAGCTCTATATGGCCCTGCTTCAGCAGTGACAATGGACCAGATGACCTCCAGAGGTCCTTTCCCACCTCAGCTGTGCTATGGTTGTGTGATCTGCCAGCATCTTCTGATACCACTCTGAACACTGCTTCTTTTATTTCTCTATGTTTGTGAAAGCTTCTAACTCCCTTTGTACACCCTGACATGGAGGTGATCTGCTCCTGAGCTAGGAGGGTACGGTTTTCACTTTGAGATCCAAGTGCCAAAAGGTTTTCTTGAGAAGTGACAAAGGTGGAAATTGGTACCTTCTGTGTATCCTTGAGGCTGGCTTGCTCTTTGTTCAGCATGGTCTTCCCTGCAGTGGAAGGGAAATGGTGGCTACTTCATGTGACTACTGCCATCTCCCACTTTCACCAAAGGTATTGTTCCTCTTGCTTTATTCTTACTGCATGTATGGGCAAACCAAGAATAGGTCCAAACTTAGATTTCCTTGGGTTCAGGGTCCTGTACAGTGTGGTAGGGGTCTGCTACATCAGCTCAGAGTCTGGCATCAGCCGCACGAAGTTAAAGGGCAGTTTTGTCAATGTGGCTTGCAGCTGGCACAGCTGCTCTTCAAGGATGGTTTTTCAGAGTGGTGATAGTCCATGGACTGTGTTTGAATGTCCTCTCTTGCTAGTCACTTCCCCATCTGCCAGAGCCCTTGTGTGAGCTCCCCTGCCTTGTTGCAAGCTAGCATGGATCTAGCTGTGAAATTGCTTCACCCGAAGAATGACATTTAGATAGGGCTTCTATGATTTACTCAGGATCATATAAGTGCTGAGCAGGCGCTGGAGTGTGACTTCATAGCGTCTTGAAGGCCCGACTTGGCTGCTTGCGACTGCGGGGCTCATGTGCCCATTTAGGTTCCCATTTACTCCGGAAGACCATCACTGCACTCATAGCAGAGTTTGGGTGGCAGGGTACTCAGCAACCTGAGGGAGGACGCGTTGGCTCCAGTGGTTGGGGTTTCCCTTTGCTGAGCGAGCAGCGGGGAAGCGAGAGCCGGAGCCGGCAGAGGCAGGCGACCGCCTGGCAGCTCGAGCTGTGAAAGAGCCGCGCTGGCTCAAGCTCTGCCGTGCCCTCTGCAGCTCGGGCCGCGGCTCCTCTGCGCACGCTGTGTCCCGGGGGAGCCGCGGTTTCCTTTACCCATGGAGCCGCTCTGAAGAGGTGTCCCCGTCCCAGTCAGCGCTGCAGCCGTCGGGACCGGTGACGGGTTAAACCCAGTGGCGCGGGGCCGGGCCCGGCCGGGGGACGCCGGCAGGGGACCAGCACAGTCGTCTTAGATTATCTCTTTTTATCTTA
>JANHGB010012200.1:0-28917 GCA_026283785.1 Coracopsis vasa | reverse complement strand
ATTTACTTAAAGTTAACTCATGGTAATTTGCACTATTTGAAGGAAGAGGTTGCTTCAGAGATCTTCATCCCCTGTGGACTTTATCACCAGAGCCAGCTAGCCACAGGCTAGTGGGTCAGGAGTCGAGAACCAAGAATGGAAAAGTGCTCCCAAATGAAGCCTTCAGACCATGCTCCCTGCCAGCTCAGCTCCATCACTTGAAAGAGCATTAGGCAAACACAAAATCTGCCTCCTCCTCCATTACTCATCACAGTCCCAAGCCACAGCCAACCAACATCATCAAAAATACTCCCTTGCTTCAGCAGGAATTGGATCATAGCCAGTAAATGCCTGTCCTAAACACCATTTGACACCTACAAAGAGGCTGGAGATGCATATTCTTATTATTTGCCCTCATCTCTGTGTTCCAGCATGTCCCAAACCTGCTTAAAACTGCAATGAGAACAGCATTTGTTTTTTCTCAGTATAGACTTCTTCTGCCTCACTGGAATTTGGGTTGCAAGTCCATCACTTCAGCATCACAGCTTCCCATGCAGTCAGCATTAAAAGACATTTTTAGTCTTTCACAGCTGTAATTTCAATACCAAATCAGAAAATGTTGGTTTTGACAAAGGCTCCAAGCAGCACCACATGAAGGTGCAAAGGTTTTCAAATATGCTTTAGGAGCTGTTCAACCTGATTCACTGAATTTGACAGTAGAACTACTAATACTTAAACCAAGTCTGACAATTCAATGCTTTGGGGGGGGGGACAGACGGACGACACACTCTGAGATATAAATAACAAGATACTTTAAACAAAAACATCTAAATAGGTCAATAACTCACATACCACCTGGGACCCTGCCACAGATCACTAAATATTGATTCAAATTGAAGTTTAGCCCCTATGCAATGAGGAAATACCCTCTCCAGACCTTAATAGTTGTCTGGAGAACTTCTTTTTCACATAACTAGTGCCTTAACATTTAATAAAGTTGGCAATTAACTACTGTGTTGAATTTAATCTCCTGAAAATCTGGGTTAGTAGGAGAAATGTCAACAAGAACTATTTTGGTAGAGGAGATGGAGAAAGGCACAGAGAAAGTGACTTTTAAACTCTACACATTTATTTAGCTGGTCCTATCAACAAGTTTTCAGGAAAAGCTGCCATCCCTAAGCATCTGCTTGTACAAAAGGCTAAAAAGGCCAAAGAGTTAACACAGAACTTTCCTTCCCAGAGCCTTGCTGCATTGGTTCAAAAATGAGCTCTGGCTCAGTCATAGTTTTATCACCACCGTTTAAGCATTTTCTTCTTGTTGACTTTTAATTGTGGACTTTTTAACTAGTGCTATCATTACATTACTAGAGCATGTCTGTGAGAGCAAGTTTACTGCCCAACAACCCCTGCAATACGCTCAACACTGCAGGAAGAGTGGGTACCCTTTCCTTTCTTGGGGTAGGGGAAATGGAAGAGGAGAATTAAAGGTCAAATATGTTGCTGCCTCCTCTCAGTGAAAGGTACTAGAGGGTTTGGAACCTGAGCAGAGACTGAGAAGTATTTTTAAAAGGAAGTTGAAGACATCAGGCTCCCTTGCTAGGGCTCTTGGAATGCTATTGTACCTTACATTCTGCTAAATCCTAGTCATCCTCTCCTTATTGGGAGAATAATGATTAGGACATGAAAGTTTGCAAGAAAAACTTACTGGGAGACAGAACCTAGTTCACCTAATGACTGATGAATTCAACCAAGCCAACGTCCCCTTGTATTTATTTTTCTGTCTGCATACATCACAGAGATCCCTAGCAAGAGGAGAATGTGAGCTGGCAGAGCATGCCACCACTGCTTTTCTTAGGGTACGTACATCATCTTCTCAGAAAGAAAAGGGATTTCTTACTACTATTTGGTCCATAGATTTTTATCTGTAAATAAGATTCCAGTTAAGTCTTTTAAAGAACACCAGATAATGACAGAACTACTTGACATATTCCATCTAAAGTACAGCAGGAAAATTTAGATTACTAAAATAGCAACTATTTAAAATTAAATAAAATGTTCTTACACATCAGCACTGGTTCTTTTATTATTATTTAAAATACCAGTCCAGTATCCCACATCCACTCTTTATTTTTAATAAGTGTTCATGTACTAAGACAAAATGCCATGCCATTATACTCCATGACCAAAAACCATTGCACTGCAAGTAAAGTTTCTCAGTACCTTCAAGCAACATATCAAATGTACTTCGTATTTCCACTATACTGCAAAAGTCCTGTCAGTTCTGGCTCGTTCTTTCTTTTTTGTTTTGATATATATTCTAGGTTCATGTTAGAAGTCAAATTTTTGTCTCACTCTGATATATCAGAATCAAGAGGAAAATCATTCCAGTGTCACCTCAGGGTAAGTTGGACAGGAGAAGAGAATAAGGTCCAAAGACTTCAATATTACTGATAAAGTCAAGGGTTCTATGCAAAGGCATCTGAAGCTGAAATGGATTCTGATAGTTCAAAGGAAACCTACTGTTAGCATTAGCTTCTTCTTTAGAGTTAGTGGTGTCTTTACACAGTCTTTGCTCATCAGCAGCATCTCACATGTTTGGGCAAGAATTCAGATAAAGCTTCTTTATGTTATCTAGCAGCTAATATCAAACAAGTAATAAAACCCAATCCTAATTGATGTCAATTGCGAACAGCACAAGCTTGGCATGCTGTGAACAGTACGAGAAGGGTAACTTAGTCACTGGAGCACAGAGCCTTCCCTGATAAAATGGCAAGTTCCCATACAATGACACATGGTCAAGATACTCATTTGAAGGCTTTTCTTCAGGAGCTACTTGAGCATCCCCACACCTGCCTCTTCAGCAACATGGCAAGGCTCAGCTTACTGCTCATTTTGGAGTTGCAGCACCTCACACCATCCTGATGTAGCAGGATGTGTACTGCATTTGAAGGGAGCCAGGTTAAAACAAAGTCAGGTTTTAAGAGGGAGGAAAGGAAGGTGTAAGCTGTGCAGTTACTGGTGTGCACTTACAGAGCTGGGAGTGGTTCACTACAGGTTCCATCTCCCACAGGTCCTCTACCCATCTCCTACTACAGGTCCTTCATCACATAGTAATGATGGCAAACACTAGCATGTGAATTGCTCCTGCTGAATGAGACTTTAATTTCAGGCAAATTAAGAGAAACCCAGACTGAGACCTCACAGGTTATTGCAGCTGGGATAACTCTTTACCTTTCCCTGCCAGAAATGTCAACACAAACAGGGTGAGCGATGAACTCAGGAGAGTCGCTGGTATTTGCCAGCTGGCTACATCAAACTTTGCATGAGATGTGATAGCAGACATGCCACACTGCCTCCCGTCAGCCAGCTTCTCTCTTCTGTCAGCCTTATCACAAGTAAAAATCAATACTGTTTCAAAAAAATGTATGTACTTACTTATTTGTTTCTCCTTTTTTGGAAATCTGTCCAAAGAAACCAAGAGCAATTCTCCCTGTACCTTCCTTACCAATACAAAGAGAGCAAAAGTGAGTAAGAATCCAATGTGAGAGGGATTCAGACACTAAAACACAGAAATCACCTGTCTTGTGCTTGATACGCATTTAAAAAGTGAGGTCAAGGGCAGGCAGCCAATGAGAGATGCAAGTTAGTCTTCATGTAAGATGCAAAAGTGGTTCAGAGAGGGTGGTCTACAGCACAGAAATAGAGGCAGCCCCTTTCCCCAGTCTACCCAGGACTAAACACCTCCTGCAGAGTCAAGGGCATTGGACCATTCCCCAAATGACATGTTGTTTTGTGCCATGTCACCATCATCTGAAGTTCTGCATCCTTGTGAGAGCACTCAAGTGCATCCCCATCTTAATGACCAAGTAGCTTGTGATGGAACCTGTTGTTTGAATTAATCCATTATTGCTGCATTTATTAATTTAGACACTTCAGCAGTAAACGAAATTTACAGCAGGATGTAGCACGATTTGTTTGTGCTTGTATTTACAGAATATGCTATGGCACATTGTTGCCTTCCCAATAAATCACACAAACTGCTGCTGTGTCTCATGCCCTTCAATATATTAAATGCAATAGTCTCTTTTATATTCTTTAGCACAGAGGAGTACCTCACATTGGCCATGGAGATTGCTCCAAATGTCATTGAAAGTCAGCAGTCAAAATCCCTAAAGTACTGAATGTCATTGACAATATTACAGAGCACGGACAGATGAAGATGATGTCAAATTCTGCGTCTGCTCCAGAAGCTGGAAGAAAGGCATTGCTCAAAGAACAGAAGCCTGTGCAGGATGGTGACTGTGCAGCAGAGGGATTCCTGGAGCTGCTCCCATGATAACTATTAAATCACAAATCCTCATTTTATAGCAATGCTAGTTAGTTTTCTAGGAATTATCCCTTAGGAAGTGAGGCTCTCTCATCAGCAGCGCAGAACTGGCTATTCTTTTAAGGCCATATTGCAATTTTGAAGTATTAGAGAGGTACTGGCACACAGAACAAGCCAAGCTTGCACAGAAAAGCACTGTGCTGATCTCCAGCCACAGCATGCTGCCTCCATGCTGGTTCCCCCAGCAGCTCCAGCGCTCCCCACCCCTTAGAAATGCCCCGATGACCTTCAAGGAAATCAAAACTGAAACATCACCCCCTGTGCTTGTGAAGCTGAGCTGGGTACTTTTATCAGTTATCTTGCATGGAGGAAGGTGTCTGTGGAGCTAATGCCAACTGCCTTGCCTGACCTGATGCCTGAGCAGAGGTCACAAAACATAGGGGATGGACCCTTCCAGCAGGAACCATGTCAAAACAGTAATGATGTGTTCCCCCAATCTGATCACCAGACACTAGCATAAGAGATTAAGTGGGGGTAAAAGGTCCACCTGCCATTTACAACCAATTTGCCCAGGAGAGAAGCCAAGTACAAACACCAAAACACCTTTCAGAGCTGTACCTGCACTGTCCATCTGCCACGTAACCTCTCAAGCAGGTCTAACAGTGCCATCTACTGATGCTGCTTAGACAGTTTCCACTCCAACACCCAAGTAGCAAGGGACAATTCTTTAATTCTTCACAAGAGAGATGGTAGAGATATAAGCTGCCACTGAGCCAAAGACAGCTGAGAAGTAAGAAATCTTTTGGGTTTCACTAATTGCTGCTCCTGTTTCACTCCAGATTTAGCCACCATTACACAGTCACAACATAAATCAGTCAAACTTCAGCCATGGAAACAGTGATAGACACAAGTACGCTTTTAAAAGCCACAATAACATAAGATAATCTTAGCTTATTTTAATTAATAGAGGTAGAATGAACTAATTTTTGATGCCAGTGCAGTTGGTCTGTGAGCTGCACTAATCTAGAAAGACAGCCAACGTTTTGACAAAGTGAACATTGTGGCATATGCTACACTTAGGTGGTTTTAATAGGGGGCAAAGATATCGAGACCAGAGACTAGCAAATCAGCACCAGTCTGAATGCCAACACTTCCATCTTCATTAACCAGTGCTCACTTTTGTGTTAATGGCTGATCATGAGCCAGCACAGGCAGACTTCAGAAGGGCCATATGCAACTCTTTGTAACAAGAAGAGTATAAAACCAAGATTTAGAGTACAGGGGAGAAAATACTCCAGCCAGCTTTTATACCAAGTCAGGCAACAAAACCACCACAGGCAGAAAGCAACAGAATGCAATAAAACAAAAACTGGCATCTCTCTTTTTTGCATCCTGTGCTGTTTCCAAATACCAAGAAGAGAGGAATGCAGATTGAGAGAGATACCCGACAGCTGTCTGCAAGCAGCACAGAGCAGTTATGGCTGCAGCAGTGACAGAAAGGGCTGCCAGTGTCACCCTGCTAGCCCAGCCCTTTGCAGCTGCTGGCACAGTCTGTGACATTTTCTGTCCTCCTCCCATTCATTTTTTCAGCTCCTGTAATATTTACTAGCTGGACCAGGCTGGATGATGATTTGGCAATCAAGTGCTTTGCCACACAACCTCTACCAGCACTACCAGACACAAGCTAGATGGCCAGTCTGTCCTGGTTTCCCATCCTTATGTCCAGCTCCTCACTTGTGGGCTGCTTAATCCCTCACATCCCAGCCACAAGCACTTTTCATTTGCAAGTTTTGAGTCACGTCTTCTGCTGCCTGCAGTTCACATTGAATGGCGAACCTCTCTCCATACATTAGCCAATGAAGAAACTAAGAGATTATGAATTCCACTCGCACATTGTGAACTATTTGTTCTGGTCAAACCAGGAATTATTTAGTAAAGAAACTCACAAACTATGTAGTGAATTGTTTGAGAATTTAGCAATCTGCTCACAGGCCATTTTCAGACAGAATAAAGGAGGAATCCATCCAATAACTTAATTAATTGCAAGTTATTTTCTCTTGTGTAATGGAAGGACTTTCCACTGAACTGTAGCTCCTATCCAAAGATTTCAGAAAGCTTTGTACACTGTAATGCAGCAGTACAACTATGCTGTCAGAAAGGAGAAATTTGCTCTGTTATAGAAAGTGAGAAAAGTGAATGGAAGCTGGGCACTAGAAAAGTGATTAAAATAGCCAAAGTGATGAGAGACTGGAAATTGTGACTTTCACATAATGAGGGCTCAAAAGATTTGTGTGGAAAACTTTTTTTTGTCCTGGGCAGAGACAGGCGGGAAGGGAAAGAGATTTGCCCTTCCCCAGTCAATCCCAAGAAGTCAGGTTGAGATTTTGACATTTTCACAAACGGCAACAAACAATCAGCTTTGAGATGTCTCATCTGTTATCCTGAACTGTTTCTTGCAGAATCAAGGAGGTTTGCCAAATATTTTAAAATGGAAACTTAGAATCCTGTTTCTACAGTTTCAGATGATACTCGGTAAAATCCAGTTTGGAAAACCTGCAGAAACCAGCACTTCCCTGTGACCTCCCTTTCTGAAAAATACCGAGCTCAGTCTCTGATCCCCGAGAAACTGTAATCAGAGACCATCTAGCCAGTAAAACTAACAGAGGGATGTGCAAGCCTGAGCACAGCCACAGCTATCTGTCCCTCTCAGGTCAGCAGCTGGGAGCGGCATGGATGTTAGAAGGTGGGCCCTGGGGCGGGAAGATGCCCAGCTGAGTTCAGAGCACAGCCTGCCCAGCTTCCAGCTCCTGCCACCCTGCAGAAGGTACAGACACTGCAGGTAGGTGTGCAGGGTTAGGTGTGAAAAGTTAGGTGCGCAGGCCACCTGCGGCCTCAGCCATGCTCAGCAAGCACTTGCTATGGTCAGGAGATCTCTCCATGTGCAGCATCTCACCCAAGACATTTCAGCAGAGCAATTAACTCTGGGAAGGGCTTTGCTCTTTCCAGTAAAGTTGAGGTTAAACATCAGCAGATGCGTGTCTTGTTTTCTGGGCTGGCCAGGGCTGACGGCTGCACTTTACTGTGATCCATGCAGTGCTGTGTGAAAAGTGCAGGTTACGACAGCTGTCAGTTATAACAAACAAAAATAGCCATTTACAGCTTGAGCAAAGTCTCAGACAAAGCAAGGCCTTAATAACGGTTACAGCTGAATCCCCCTTCCAAGAGAGGCCTGTACAAGACAAGTAGGTAACATTTGTGCTCGCTGATAAAAGAGATGTCTCAGTTCTCTGCTACATGTGAAGTGCTCCGCAAAGCTAGTTGTTGATCACTGAGTAGTGATGCAAACCTGACTCAGTGCAGTTTAGTGTTGAGTTTGGATATGCTTATTTTGCTTCCTTGGGGAAGGAGGTTTGATTTGGCTCTGTGTCACCAAGGACTACTCACTTTCTAATGTGAGAATGCCAGTTTGGTGCTGAGTAGCTTTACATGGAGAGGTGATAACATAACACACAATGAATACAGCCAGAAGGGATTTTTAACCCTTTGAAGTAACACTAACAGACAGTTCAACTTCATTCAGGCAACTTTGAGAAATAAGGCCTAAAACACATATTTGTATTCCCTTCCTAGTCCAATCAAAACTCCTCCAGAATCTTTAGTGTCAGGCATAAAATAGAGCTTGCACGGTAAAGTATTTCTCTCAAATGCATTCTTGTATTTAACTTACCTTCAGAAATGCTCGACTAGAAAATCATGTCAAAAGATCATTATGCTTTTAGCAAAGTTAAAATTTCAGAAGACTCTGTTCAGTTGTTTTAATCACTTACTCTAGTTCTAAGTTCCTATTGTATAAATAAAATGTGTTTTAATTGTTACACAAATTAATTTCACATACAAAAGTGAAATCAAATACTTCAATTGAGGTTTCTGTGGTAGAAATATCCTCATCTAGATGAGCTCAAAGGAAAGCATTCTCAAGACTTGGAAAATAATCTTCCATATTTATCTCAGCATAGAAGGAACAGCTTTGAGATGAGGGGGAAAGGAAATGTGCTGCTCTAGCAGTTTGGGATGTCCCAGGCAGAAGTGGTGAACCTTCTGGACTCGGCTCCCCTTGGCTCCTTCACTCCTGGACTTCTGCCCTGCCCAGCCTCCAGCCCTCCTGCTCCTCCTCCATGGCTGCTTCAGCGCCAAGGCCAGCCCTTCACATTTGCCCCCATGTCCTGCTGGACTGAAATGCTGTTTTATGGGGCTCTACCTCCCACCAGTGGACCACTTCCCACAGGACATGCTGTGTCCTACAGATGCTGCAGCTGCCTTCATTTTACCCAGCTCTTCTTTCTGCCCCAGGCACATGTCAGGACATATCACCTGTAGAGAACACAAAGGAGCTCGCTTATCACTTTATGGTTAACCATACAGAATTTAAGTTTTTGTCCCAGCAAAAATCCCATGCCATCTTAAGCCTTGGCCTGAAGATATATTGTGGATGCTGTATCATCATCACCTCAGTATTCCCAGTTCAGAGAGAAATACAGTAATTTTCCAAAGAGCTACCACAGGATTTTCTTGGCAACAAAGCATAGGTGACATCAGTAGCCCAAGAAATTCCACAGACTGCAAACAAGCAAACAAAAAACCTCTCAGAATTCAGCCTGGTTCTGGCTCTCAGAACATCTGCTTTAGAAAGGTGATTTTAGTGGCTACTTAAAAGCAGAGCAAACTTTAGCTGTCACACAATCAGCACAGCCAACTAAATTAGAGAAGCTTATTTATGTGCCTAACAAGTTCAAATCTGCAGAAAAACCTGCTGGGAGCGATTTGAAAAGACTAATGAGACTTTTCTCATCACCGATCGGGGATATTCTCCTTTAAAGGTTTATGAGCATGTCATTTAGTTTCACTACAGCTTTTTGCAAAATCATTAATGAACTTGTGAAAACAATTAGAGAGATAAAAGGGCAAGAAATGTACGTGTTAGCCTGAAACCTGTGATAATACAGAGTAGGCAAAGCAGAGGAGAAAGCACTGCTTTGAAGGCATCAGACGCAAGATCCTGATGTTTTATGCCTGTTAAAATTATCATTTCTAGTTTTGCTCCTGATAAGCCTAAAGTGGGAAAATATCTTTGTAGAACATGATCATGGAGACTCTGTTGCTTATTAAAACAAGAAGAACAGCAGAACAATCTCATTAGGGTAAACAGAAGACATGAATGTCAGGCCATATAAAATGCACCTCATTAATATCTGCATAAACTGAATGGCAGGGGCATGAACGCTATAAAGACTGGATACAACTTTGATCTTTTGAAGCTACCTTTGAATATCTACATATTGCAGAAGAAAAGCAGATGTTCAAAGGGAGAAAGGATCTAGAATCACAGACTCAGTGCCATGGAGGTCTTTTCTTATTTTGGGGGCACAGGTTATTTTGGCAAATAAACCCACCGAACACCGTGATCAGTGAATACACCGACTTTTTTCCCTTGAAAAGGCATTTTCTCCTTCTGTGCCAAGCTTACAGGAATGGACATGGAGAAAACCCCGTTTTGCTTTACAATGTCACCTTCCCACCCTACAAGTGAACCCACCCTACGACCCCCGCTCTCCAGCAGCACAAATGCCCTTTGGCTTCAGGAACTATGGTCTGTGTGTACTGCAGCTCTGAGCACCAGCACATCAGAGGCTTCCCAATGTGAACCAAAGGCCTGGGACTGAACAGCATACAATTGTGTCACGAGTGCAGCATGGGACCAATCTGCAGACGGGTAACCAACCTCACTATAGCTATCAAACTACTCCCCTGCCTCCCCAGCATCTTCCAGCTGCTTGGCAGACCTCAGCCTGTCTCATGCAGCAGAGGCAGTACCTGCTCTTCAGCTCAGTGCCTGTGTTCCATCCAAAAGCATAAACCTCTTTATTTATATCTATCTCCAGTACAAAGGAGTAACCAATTAATTTCAGAAAGACTGCTGAGAGCAAAAGAGAAAGTAATGACCAGCTTTCTAAAATTACTAGCTTGCTCTCCTCATACCATTTTTTTCCCCTGTATATAAACACTACAGTATTCTCAGCCCTGTGCAACTGAGCCTGTGCCTCAGCATTCATCACACCCTCATGCAAGTGGTTTCTCTTCTTTGCTAGCTTCTCTGATCAGGACTCTGAAGCTCTCAGACATACAATCATTAATTCAGAAAATAGAGACTGCAACCTTCACTTCTTTCCTTTTCCCTTGGAAACACTACAAGTTTGGTCAGCTATGTGGCAAAAATATAGCTAAATATAGGTCAAAAAAACAATGTCAATTTTGGATGAAATGTGCAAGCTGAACATAAACTGCAATAGAAACTTGTTGTCTCTGGGAAAGTCTGAAAATCAAGTCCCTTCTCTGGACATTAATGACCTGAAACTGGCGAATTGGGATCACAGTAGTCTGTCCCAATCACAGCCTGATGGCTTAGGTAATGTCTGAAAAGCAGTTGGCCCTCAGGAAGGGGAACATTTTCAGTGTGGTTTCATTTCTTAGGTGACTAAGTCCCTTTCAGAAATAGAGTTTGGCTGCCTCAGCCATGCCATCATTCATAAGTGGTTTAACCTACTTGCTGGGCTCTCTTTTCCAGTAGCTATGGCCAGTTCCAGTTTGGGCCCAGAGTCCCAAAGCAAGTACAGCGAACTACTGGCTGTGAGTCAAGTCATCCTGGAGAAAAAGAATGAGTACAAATGGCTCAGAGTCAGCATACACTGATAGAAAAAAAAAAGGACATTTTACTATCCCCTACATTCGTACTACCTGGATTTGACTAAGCAGGATTGGTCCACAGCCCAGAAAAAGTACTGGAAATCTTGGCAATGACTTGACTGAATTTGAATCATGCTCAAAGGCTCACAGGTTTTGGCAGTGAGTGAGAAACCCCAGCTAGAGTCTTCTGCCTCTAGGACATTCCTCTATGAAGAGCTGCAGTGTGTCATTTGCTGCAACAATCAGCATCTTGAATGGACTGCCTTTGCGCTCACCATCTGACACTGCAATCACTCCAAAAATCTGCTCACTCCGATATCCACTCCACTATATCAGCACTTGGCCCAGCCCCTATGTCTGGTAGGGAAAATTGCATTGAAAGATTCTACACATCAGCCATTCCTCCTTTCCCCAACACACTCCAGTCTCTAATTGCCTTGTTTGGATTCTCCTCTCATCCCTCAAACCTTCCTGATGGGAATAAAATACACAGTAGGTGACAACTTTCAAGTCATTTTCATGTCATGCCGGATAGCTGCTGTAGGAAGGTTATTGATACTGCTATTCTTTCATTTCAGTTTTACCTATACATTTATGCCCTCAGCAAACTCTCTACATGAAATTATTTTCTGAACTGTTTTCAGCCTGCTCCTGATGTTACCCTCAGAATGATCTGAAGATGGATAATACAGCTGTCATTTCTCAAGGCTCCACTGCCATGCTTTGATAAAACCCAAATCATGGTTTTGATGGTGCCAGATTTTACAAGACTATTAAGCTGTCTCTGCCAAGTGATGGTTTTCCCTTTACAAGCTCTGGGCTGACACAGGGTTTCCACGCTCTCCACAACGTTTAACATCCCATCTCCGCCCAACCGTCTGCCATTTATTGTTTTTAATCTGACTGTCATTAAGCAGACTCAGATGAGGAAACCTGCATAGCGATAAAGAGCAATCACCTTATTTGTTCTCAAGCAGGGTGTCAAGGAGAAATATTTGTGTTTAAACAGAAAAACAAACTCTGAAAAACAAAACCAAAAAAAAAGATACCCTGCCTTCTGGTTCAGATTTCTATATTGGGTTTTTTCTGGCAAAATATCTCCATTCACCAAAGCATTTAAAACACATTTTAGTCCCTCCTAAATCTGAGAAATTAGAAACTAAGTATATGCTCAAGAACTGCATTGAAATCCCAGCAGCATTAGAAAGACACTGCAGTCGGCAGAGATGCAGAACAGGCGGGAAGAATGAGACCTGTTATTCCTTCCAGCACTGTTTCATTACTGTCAGACATTTACTATTCTGATGTGCCAACTGGGTCTTGCAGGCAATATCTGTCCTTCTCTGATCCTTCTAGATTCTGCTAATGTGGGTTGCACTGTACAGGGGGGCAGATACATCATTTAACCTTTAATTAAACATCAAATCCAGGCAATGTTACTCACTTCCTGAGAGTTTTCAAGGGGTTAACCAATTCTTGTGGAAAGTGGCCAAATTACAGAGAGTTTATAGTAAAGAAAAATATTAATCATAAACAGAGATGGCTCTTCTGGACAGCAGCACAGCCTGCCCAGATGGTTGTTTTGAACTATATTCAGTAGCTCCTCACTGTAACTGCCTATAAAAGCTCATACGCCCAAACAGAGCCATCTCAGTGGTACCCTAATGCCTTCATGGTTGATACTAGACCCAGCTTCCCTGCCACATTCCCATCCCCACCTCTCCCTTGATAGCAAAACCCCAACAGAAGCGAAAGCAGTACCCATTCCCCACTTTGCTGAAGCCTAGCCAAACCTGAAGACATTTTCTAATGTTGACAAACAACAATTAAGTTGCAAAGCAAATTGTTGTGAAATGGAGGTCATAGGGAGAACTTTCCCATTTCCATGAGTGCTAATAACACACAGACAACCGACCTGATAGAAAACAGCAACCTAGCAGGCTGTGCCAATATCCACGAGTGTCACGTAGCCCCAGATCCCAACCAGGCCTGCTGCACTGCCTGCAGAGGTAAGCACAGGCTTTGCTGGATTACCACTGCAGAATACAATACAAGGCTGGAGATTTGGGAACCAAAAAGATAATGTGTTTACATGAGAGAAAACAAGGATTCAGAGAAGAGAGTAATGATCTCTGCAGTGCTGATGCCATTCTTGCACGACTGAAGAGCCAGGCAGCATGAGAGTGACCTTAACTTTGTACATAGACCTAAATCCAAAGAACTGTGCCCAGACCAGAGAGTCAGCTTCCAGAGAATAGGATGACATGGAAATGAGTTTAAATGAGAGCTGAAAGGAAACCAGGGCTTGGAGAACAATTCCTGCAGAGACAGACATAAGGAATTTAATATGTCTGAATAAAACAAAGGAACAACTCAGTTGATACTCACAGGTACTTGCAAAAGGAAGAGCTAGCCAAAAGTAAGCCTCATTAAAATAGGACCCAATGGGCAGAAACTGAAGTCACACAAATTCAGCTTTGAAATAAAAGCTTGTTCCCCAGCACTGAGAGCAATTAAACCATTGGAATGGCTTCCCTGGGGAAGTGTCAGACTTCCCCACTGGGAAGTATAGCACTGCTGGGTGATATACTTTAATCTGCTTTGTCTATCCCTACACATTCACGTGTGCCAAACAGACATATTGCAGTGGTTCCATTCCACATGGCCTGCCTCAAGGCTAAGGGCCTTTTTGGCTTACGTGTGTCCTGCTGTGAAACAGGAGCCTGAAGCCAAGGAGCATCTTCCCCAGCCCGAGTTTGGCTCTCACTCCCCTGGCAGGGCCTATAGGAACCTGGGGACCTCCAGAAAATACCAGGCTCAGAGCTCCTGAGCTGTTGTACTCAGAAACAGATCCTATTTATTTTTTTAGAGCAATGTAATTTGCTGAAAAAAAAGGTATATTCAAATGCTCGTGAGTGAAGTACACAATTAGTAATTCAGATTGCAGGTCTCTCCAGCCACTGCCACCACTCTTTCCCTTTCTTAGGAACTTCTCTCTCATTGAGTGCACTCTCTGGAAACAACTGTAGTACCAGAGATGCTGGGCCTAACTATTTTTTGCTCATAAAACACTCATCTCCCAAAGGTCACATTCTACTCTAAAGATCTCTAACATAGCAGTCCACAACAGAGGGATCATCTCCCCTCTCAGTAGAACACAGCCTGTGAGCAGACCTCACCTCCAAGCCTGCCTGAAAGGGTTCTGCCAGCTCTGCAATCACAACGAAAGCCCAGTACTCTGAACTGGCATAAGGAATGGACAGATCGATACAACCATCTATGCCACTTATTGTTAGCCCGCTTAGAGCATCCCCAAACTGTACACTGCACCTGCATCATGGAACCAGCTCATTTTCCCAAACACTGTAGCAGTGTTTGTCACTGGGACCATGCTTCCCGAATGAAATGGTGGGGCACCAGACCAGAAATCTGTCCTGTGACTAGCAAAACCACAGTTACCTTCAATGCAAGGGTCAGGTACCACATTTTACTTTAAATTCTTCCCTCTCAAGCCTTCCAGATACTTTGAACAGGCCAGTTACAAGCCAGACAATATTGCTTATTCATTTGCTTTTCCATTCATTAAACATATTTCCAACCAAGAGACTTTGCTGCAACTTGATAAGCAACTGAGCCACATTTACACTTCCTCCCAAATCGCTGACTCCCCAGTAAGCACTTTAAGATGGCAAGAGCAGCAAGTGGCAGTAATTTTCCAGCATGAAAAGATGAGGTCATACCTGCCTATTCTACTTTAGATTTTCCAGTGCAAGTTTGAGCCATTTCTTTTTATGCATTGCAGGTGCCTTTCAAGCATACAGCAAGTTGTTTTGTAACAAGCTGGAACATCTTGCTTGATGAGATCTCTGTTCAAATTCTTATTTTCCTCCAGCTGGGCCAGGGCTTTCTGGCTTTGACACAATGAGAAAAGCACACGCATTTCCCATGACATATACTGCAAAGACTCAAGAGTCCATGCTGGCAGATGCAGTGCCCAGGCATCCATCCCTCTTCAGCAGGTTGCTTCCCTTCCTACCAAACTCTGTCCACAAGGGGACATTCCTCTCTCTACCTCTCCCAGCTTAGGAGTGCAGAACCAGTCATGGTCCTTGCACGTGACTACATGGGTACTTTGCCTATCTGACCCACAATACAACACGATGGAAACAGCTTGTGTCTTACACCAAGGAGAAGCAACACGTGCACCATGTACCCTATACAGATTTGTCTTTCAAGAGCAACCAGCAGCGTGTGACACAGCGATGCAGCCAGTGTTGCTGCCAGAATCGTTCAGCTGTCACAACCCACAGGCCCTCATTAAGCACTTGGCAGTTATTTGCTTTTATAAAGTCTCCTGCTTGTAACAACCCTACCCATGCTGCTGCTTCAAGAGTAACACTTCAGAAATAGCCATGCAGGGGTTTTATCTTAGAAGGAATTTCCCAGTGAGGTCACTGTTTTCACTCCACTACTCTCCCTCCACTGACACCAGGTGTCCACGCTCCCCAGCACACACAGAACAGAAGATGCATGGCAGATCACGTTGCACAATTTGTTAGATCAAGGTCAGAAAAAAACAGTACTAAGCCTGCCTGAACTCATGAATAAACAGAACAGTTCAATGGTGGGTATGCTTTGACAGAGAGAATTTCCCTTTCAAGCATTTCACAGTGCTTTCCCAAAAATAGATGAGGACCCCAAGAATATTTACAAACATATCCTCACATTACCCATGAATGGGTGAACCATTTTACAGAGAAGAACCTGAAATGGGAGGTTTGCCTACAGAAATCTATGGCTCATGGTACTTACCAGCCCCATTAATGTGACAGCTATGGAGACCCTTGCTGGAAAGTGAGGTTTTACATTACAGGTAGGCAGCACATTTCACTCATATGCAATGTTCTACCTAAAATGTCACAGTATTACATTTTGTGCTGTTGTGCTTGATTTATCAGTAGAAGGATTCTGCTTTCTTTCCATCCTCCTGGCCTTGACTGCAACAACTTGACTGCAGAACACAAAAGCCGTTCTGTCTTTCATGGTCATTCTCCTTAGAGAGATTGGTTCTTACTTTACACTGTTTACACCAGAGACAGCAAAAAGCCATCAGCTGCATTGTAAAGACATTTTTATCTGCCTCTGGTTTGGTTCTTGAACTTGTCAAGCCTGGAGGACCTCAAGTGACTTAGCTTTTATTCACGCTGCAATTCCTGCTGTCCATTCCATGTAGCCCAGGCATAGAAGAGCAAAATGTCATCCAAAAACTGAATAGCTGGAAAAAAGGCAGAACCACCATCACACAAAATGCCTGAGATGATCCTGCAGAGAAGGTGCAGCCTGAACAGGAGCAAGCCCTCCAGAGGCAGTAAGATTTGGTAAGTTTCCACACAGTGAAGCAATGCAGTGCTCATAAAGAATTCAGTCATCGCTCACCCTCACTTTAGTGAGGTACTCAGACAACATGAAAATGGAGACATGGGCATCTGGGTCTACTTCTACTTGAAAGTCAAAGGACAAGTATAAGCCAGAACAGTGCCTTGGCTGGCATTTAGGGGCTGGACTGCACTCCCACATCAAACTGCAAAGAGCTGGACAAATGCACTGCCTAGACCTTGTGCTTCTGGCCAGACATTATTTGGTGGCCACTGCCACCTCGTCACCCACAGAGAGGCCCAGAGACAAAGTAAGGACTCTTTCACCCTTGTTACTCTGCCATGAACAACACAACAAAGGAGCTCTCTGGACTACACAGCAGCATAGAAGCAAGAACAGACGAGACCATGTGGTTTTCCCTGGCTGGGACACCGTTGCAAAACATCCCCTAATTCCAGGCCAGTTAATTCAGCCCAGGGCTTTGACACCCATCCCTGTCAAGACATTTTTACTAGCACAATAGATCAAAGCAGGTTCTGCTGCATTCAGAGCACACTTGCAACTAAAATCTATTACATGTGGCACAGTTGCCCTTTAAAAAAGGGAAATCTCACATTCAAGAGAAGAATGAGGCCTGGAGAAACCTGGAAGTTTTCTGTGCTGATGGATAGCTTGAGAAAAAGCAACACACCTACCACCACAGAAGTTGTTCAAGGTATACTGGATAGTACCTCCCTGCAGGTAAGGTGTGGTCTGTATTAATCCCAGCTGCCCCTTGCTGTCTCAGAAGCTGGTCCAAAGAGATTTCTATCCAGTACTACTACTTACTAACATATCAAACAGTAACAGCCCAGGCTTAATCATTCAGACACTCCAGGTTCAATCTGCATCCAGGGCCCCAGCTGAAGGCTGATATTTAGGAGCTCCAAACTGTTGTTATGCCCTGGCTGTTTTCACACAAAGTCAAGGACATGATCTGCCCATGCCCCTATACAAGAACACTACTGTGACACTACATTACTTTCACTGAGGCAAGCCCTGGCTCTCCCTGCAGATCATCACTACTCATCTATTCTCAAGGCAGTACAACCTCCTGTCTGCTGAAGTGACCTACCACCACCATTGAATCTTCCAGGACAACTTCATCACCAATCACTGTTATAACATGAACTTCTCCTGAGGACTGCCTTTAATGCAGGTCCTAAATCTCAAAGCTTAGCACCATTTCTCCCTGCCATTTTCTCTAATTTTTTAAGATCTCTGTTCACATTGGCAGAGTGATGCCTAAATCAATGCACACAACTGAACTACAGATGAAATTATAAGAAATGTTTCTTTGCAAGACTGGTTCCTTCTTCTAGGAGAGGGAGAACACCTGGTATTACATTCTCAGCTATCCTGAGCTTCCCTTTGCCATTGCTGGAAGATCACTTCACATGCATTCGGAAGGAGCTGATGCAGAGCCACTGTTTGCATTGTCTACACACAGTCCTTTGGGCAAGGGTCACCACGGGTTAACCTAGGCAGCACAACAGAGGAAACCATTTCATCTTCAGGCCAGTAAAGCCTTCTCCAAAGTTCCCTTCTGAAACTCCAAAACATAGCAAAGTCGTTGTAAAAACATGTGTGAAATATGCCAGTTATATCCCTGAAGAGGTAACACCCACTTTCAGATGTCTGGCAGGAGACAGTTAGACCTTTTTCATTCCCCCACCAGCTTACATTACAGGCAGGTCTAGGAGCACACACGGAGAGCAGGCACCCCTGCATGAGTACACCTGTAATTATAACTTCAAACCACCTTACCCTGATTCTCCTGTGGAAATGTCAGCAGGAACCCTCCCTCCTGCTGCTGTCTGACCTCTGCCTATTGTCCGTACCAATATTTACTGTCGCTGTGGTCTCCCTCGCTCTGTAGGCTGGCTCCCAAAGTCTTTTCATATTTGGAATGTGTCAAGTAAACGGAAACACTGACAGAGAGAGTAATTTAAGCATCCAGGAACCAAACTACCATTAAAACACTAGCACATACAGGAACACACACTAATAACCTAAGGAACAATAGCCAATCTGAAAAACAATAGGTAATTTTCTTCTGTCTCCAGCTCTTTTTAAGGCTCGTACTACCTCTCATAAGTAGCTATTAACGAACCCATACTGCAGAATGGAAGAGAGGAGGGGGAAACCCAAAGCACACTACAAAACAGTCTCCCTCAAATTCTGCCCATCAAAGGGAATTTAATCTCCAGCTGTCTACCATGTAAGAAATATCAAGTAAAATGGTGAGAATAGGCTGCAAAATGCTGTTATACTCGCTACCAAGGGAAAACATTTTTGATGGGGTGACCTTTGCATGGAGCTGTGTTCATACTGAAATGCATTCTGCAGACCATAAAGAAAGCAGCTCCTTTTGACAGCTGAACTCAATATATAACAACTATTTAAAAGAAGCTGCTTTACAAACAGTGGGTGGCAGATGACAATTAGTTTTATTCTTCTATCATGTTACTGATGGGGGTGGTGGTGGTGGTGGTGGAAATTATCGCCGTTAGTCACAGTGTGTTTGATACAACAACAAAGAGGGACTGGGCTCTCTCTGTCTTCTTCCCCATGTTTTATTTTCCCTGTGTATACACACACATACATTTATTCTTTAGTCTGTTCCCAATTTTATCTCCCTTTGCTTTAATTTTAGCCCTAAATACTTAAATAAGTTAAATGCGAATCTGGTCAGCTTCCTGAGCTGTTGCAGCATTTTCCATTGGCCCTTGAAGATCAAGATAAAAACCTAAATCGAAGAAAGATGGAGATTAAAGAGGAGGAAGAAGAGGGTAAGAAAAGCAGCACAGAGAAGAGAGGGGGCACAGAACAAACCCTCCACTGGCGCAAATCGCTCCCTCTGGTGCTTGAATGGCACAGGATTAGTTTCTTTCAAGATGTCCGCTGTGCCTCACCTCAGCGCAGGGACCGCGCCAGAGCGCAGCTCGGAGCTGTTCACTGCCCTCCAGGGATGCTGCTCCCGCTCAGGGGCGGCGGTTGCAGGCAGGACCACCCCCATAGTTGGGTAGAAGGGACACACAAGGGACTGACAGGGCGGCTGAAAAACAAAAGGCCACCCAGCAGAAAGAGCCCGGGGAAGCTGTAACCCCCACAGCCGCCCTCCATGCCCGCTTTCCACAGCCCCTTGGGAGGGGCAGGGCCAAAGCCCGCGCAGCTGCGGGCTCGGCGGCACCAGGGGCTGGGCTGCAGCCATGGGGTGGGCCCGGCCTGCGGGGCCATGGCTGCCGGCAGCCCTGCATGTCCAGGCCGCGGTGACAGGTAGGATCCCCACAGAGAGCTGCCCTCCTGGCACGGGTGGTGGCTGTGTGGCTCTAACAAACTCAGTGGGCCAGGAGCTAAGCCCTGCCAGGGGCCCAACCACTTACAGGAGGCACAAGAGGCTGAGGGAGAAATGGAGCAGCGGGGCACTTTCAGAAACATGGTCACAGGATCATAGTGCATCAATGTGATGCTTGCTGGATGTACCACAGGAGGCCATTCCCTTCCCACGTGTGTCAGAGAAAACCACAGCCTTTGAAAGGGAGCCCATGGACAGGCAGAGCCTCTGTCTATGTCCAAGTGCCACTCAGGGAAGCACACAGGTGCCTGGCCTATCTCTGAGACCACAGGCTAGGACAAGGCACCAGGAGAGGAGCTTGGCAAAGGGAGAGATCCCAAAATGCCTGGGAGAGCAGCCCAGTGCCCCCCCAGCCTGGCTCCTCCACACCAAGCCAAGATGGTTCCAGGCCTTGCTGTCCCATTGCCTTTGGGAGCAGCAAACCTGGGTGTTGCTTTGCCACCGATAGGCCTGGCTTTGGAAGCACCAGTTCCTACACTGGGATTCCCAAAACCCCACTTTCCTCTGCAGAGAGATTACCCCAGCCTGCCCCAGCTGACAGCCCTGGTCAGCTGTGTGAGCAGAGCCCTGGGTCTAGAAACACCAGCAAAGCCCAGCTGGGTCTTCCCATCTCCTCTCCTTCATTCCCAATGAACCCCATCAGCCAGGACCGTGCTTCAGGCTGGGATCCTCACCAGTACCTGGTAAACCAGGAAAAGCTAAATCAATCACTTGTTGTGTTCCTTGTTCATAAAAGTATATAGTGAGTTTATTCTGTGATAGAATTTGAGAACGCTTCTTCAGTAGCAGATAATGCACTGGGCTGAGTGTGCAGCATCTTTTTGCTAAGAAAAGGACTAATTTCACACCATCTGCAGAGAAGTGACCATTCTCCCCAGCTTAGCAGGCTCCACGTAAGAATGATGGGGCAGAGGCCACAAGGGCTGAAAACCCACATTCAGTATAGACCCAAGGGTGCTGTGTGAGACACCAGTGAGCCATGAAGAGAGACAAAGATATTTACTGAGCACATTCCCATCAGACAAACGAGTAAAAAAAAGGGCAAGCAAAACTAATTAAAAAATACCCTATAAAGAAATTATTTGCTCATAAATGGACACCAGGGTGGAAGCATCAGATACGATGGTTCCCAGCTCTTTTTTCCTCCCAGAAGGTCACGCAGCCCTTTGACTAATAAATTTTGAGAACCACAGTTGTAAAGTCTATTCCAGCCTCTGTTTTTTGCCTGCAGAGAGAAATACAGTGCACAAGTCTGTATTTCAGGTGGCTGGGGCCAAGGATAACTCGAAAGGTCTTCAGAAAGGATAAAACCAGCCTTTGTTGTACAGCAGCTCCCAAACTATGATTTTGGTAGAAAATAGGCAAAGTCATATGAAAAGCTACACACAGCACACAAAAGGCAACAAACAGAAGCATGTGAGTTCAGGCAATGGCTGAATCACTTTAACATCAGCTGAAGCTTTGAAAATGTGATTCACATATAGTTAGGAGACACTTCTCTGGAAGAGAGCAGCCAGCAGCAGAGCAGACAAGGTGCATAAGCCCCTGTGTGCCATTGTCTATAGGGAGCAAAAGGGCCCCAGGTGCTTTCTTGGTGTTGTGGAAAATAGCAGACAGTTCATTGAGCAGTTTGATTTTTATGATACTTAGCATAACAAATCCATCAAGGTTAGCCTGAAATAGTCACAAGACATTGGTGTTCACACCATACGTTGGCATCCTTTGATAAAAGGCTGTGCATCTCCTGTAGCACTTAAAAAGCAGTACCTATTTTTAAATGTAGGTCTCCAAATGACGTTTTGGAGTGGGAAACAGCATTTAGAGCCCAGTTTTGTGGCTCTGATTTGCGTAAGACCATGCTCTCACATAGCAGGGGCAATAATGAACTCCATGGGCTGCTCCCAACCAGGTCCAGCTGGCAGCGCTGCCTCTCTGAGCCATCACAGCCTGGTGGGGGTTGGATCTGTGCCAGTGGAAATCTTCCCTTCAATTGTTTGAGTTTTGGATGAGGACTGACTTGCACAGACCTTTAAATGTGAGCCTCGCTGAGATTTGCTGAAGGCCAGTTCAGCACATGCTGTCCATTTAAAGGTCAGCAGTTCAACAATGAGCTTCGCCAGGCAGAAACAGGCACTGGCCAGGATCAGCCATTATCCTTCAGACAGACCATAAATTACTTTATCCTTCAGATTTGGTGCTAAAAGCAAGAACCTGAATGTCTCCTAGACTGTGAGGGACACCTGAAACCTGGATCTTTCTCAGGTGTAGCCAGGGGCTCTTTCCCCTCCCTTCTTTCACAGCTGAGCATTGGCACAGCACCAACCCTGCTGCAGCCCCATGTTCAGCCCGGCTCCCCACACCCCCATGTGCTTCCCATATAATCTCAGTTGTTGTTCTAGGCAGACAGCTCTGTTTTTACTTAAGGCAATTCTATGCTTTTCATTGTGTTTTTAATTTTCATTTCACCAAGATTCACTCCCATGACTGTGCTTTCTGGCATCTTCCAGCTTTTGTCCTTTATTTTTACTGCTGGAGTCAGAGATGATTATCTCTCAGAAAGAGTTCTCAGCTGCATTATGTTGATGGTAAGTGCTGTTTTTCCTGCCCTGTCTGATTTTCCATGCAAGATGCTTTTCATACAGCTTTAAGTGTTTTATTATTTGCAAATTGGTTGCCACGTCTCCAAGTTTCCCTTTCCCTGCTGTGGAAAGTGCCAGCATTGCTGTAAGGAGGGGACTGCAGCCTCTGGCAGGCCTGAAGAAGCAATCAGCTGAATCTTGGAGAGGACCACAGAAACCTCGCACAAATGCAAGCGGTTCTGGGGCACTGTGACCTCCCTGGCTGGTACCACAGTGTCTTTGAGCACCTCTGTCTGCATGCCCCAGGCAGCAAGAACATTCTTGTGCCAGGGCACGGCTCACTGAGAGACAGCAACGGGTTCACAGGCTTCCCTACAGCCAGCACATCTGGGTGCTGGTACACAAGCTGTGACACCCCCATCCTTGCTAGCGCATTATCCAGCATGACATGGAGATCCTTCAGCCATCAATTCTGCTGCCAGCACTGCTGCCAGCACCGGGAGATGCTTGGGCAGCAGGGAAGCACTGGTGAAGACCAGGACTAAAGACAGATCCTGATGCCACCAAAAGTACAAGCTGAACCTGGCCAACACTGTCCTCCAGAAGATCTTTTTCTCCAGGACAGGAGGCTCCTGAAGATGCCATATGAATCTCCAACAATGAATAACATCTCCAGCAAAACACCTTCCTTCTCCTTTCAGACAGAGGATATATGCATTCCCCAGCCTCTCCATCATTAGCCTTACCCACATTTCCTTCCCAGCACCGTTGCTGCCTATTCACATGTTGGACCACCAGTTCTCAGCTGCTTCTTCAGCCACCTTTACAGGTCCACAGTGGCCTCGCTGGTCCTACACACATATTGCATAGGGCAAACAATAAGCTCTCTCACATCACCTATTGCACTAGTACCCAAAGCTAGTGGAGCAGACAACACTGTAAGAGAAGGCAAGAACATTAAAACACTGTCCCCACATTGTCACAGGAACCACAAAAAGTGCAACAAGGCTCTTGTTCCCTCAGCTGACCCGGATGCACATGCTCTACAAGGGACACTTGTCTGGCTTCAGCCAAGTCAGTGCTGGAACCTCAGCATCTGAGTTTTTTCCTCCCTGCCTACTTGTCCAGTTCCCCCATTGCTCATCTCTCAGCTCCGCAATACCTCCAAGCAGGTCCGTGCTCATACAAGACCCTCACACTATACAACATCCCAGAGGCTTGTGAAATAATATAGCCAGGTCACTACAATGGAGCAAGCACTACTGAGAGCCACTGCTGGCTCAGCATTTTTATTTTCAATCAAAGCAGCATTTTTTATTTTTTGTAATAGTTTTCCCCCCTTTGGCATTTTCATTAGAAGACCAACAGGAAAAAAAGCCCTCAACAATCCCCGAGTGAAAGTCATAAGCAGCCTGACACCTGGTAATGAGATATTTCAAGCTATGGGCTGGCACTTTTATGGTATTTCTAAACCAAGCACTCAATCAAGTGAACTTAGAAAGAATGGAAAGTTTGTTACTTCCAGGCATATGTCTTAAGGTTTTTCATCTTCTATTTCAGCAATGGAAGAATACAGTACAAATAAGGCAGGCAAATACCTGGCAAGTAAATACTTTTGCCGCAATATAATTATTCCCCTCAATGGAAAGGCTTCCAAGACAGCTTCTGAGACAGTACTCGGCATTCACAGCCGACCTGAGAACCTCTTGGCTCCTCATTTGAAATGTCTCATGATTTTTCTTAAGGAAACAGAGCTCAGACAGTCCCTTATTTTGTCCTCCCAGTTCTCTTCCCTTCCCCAAACAGCTCTGAAATTCATCAGCCAGCTTCACTCAAGGCTTAAACAGGACAGTAAAGGTCCAGGATCATCCATTTCCAAATGTTCTTATATTAAAATGTATGCATAAGAGATGAGAGATATTACTGCTGTTGCACAGCAACAACTCAAGGATGATGCCTGCTGAACCACTCAAGTCCAGAAGCTGTTGCAAGGGGGCCCTTCACCCCGTGCCACATGGCAGCTAGTGTCTGCCCAACACACAGACCCTCAGCAAAGCTTTCCCTTCTTCCTTCCCTTCCTCCTGAGACTTGGGGAAGAAATGGCACTCAAAGTGGGAAGCAATTCTCTAAGGATGAGAAACCCCAAGCCCCATGAAATGGGAAGGGGCAGGGCAGCAGTGAGGCTGCCAGACCCTGACCGAGCCAGCATGATGGAGCAGGCTCTGGGCAAGTGAGCAAAAGCTCCTCCCTGCAGAGCTTCCACCACCGCTCCCAGCTAAAAGCACCAGGCATGGGGGCACCTGAGAGCACCCGGCACACAAGCACAGAAAAGCGGGACAAGAAGATGATGAGCAGGTTTCTACCAGCAGAAAGGCAGGGAACCTGTACACTGAACCTTATCTCCATCGCCAGTCTCCATTTGGAGCACCCAACTCCTCACAAGACAATAAAGCTTTCACCCCACCACCCACACGTCTGCATCTAAATTCCTGTGAGATAATTGGAATGTTTCCACTCCCACTGCAGCCACAGCTCACTGAGACACTCAAAAGTAGAGCAGAGCCACCACAGCAGGCAACTGCTGGGCATGAAGAAGGGGGAGAAGAGTCAGCCTCTTGTGCTGTTGTCTCACTTGTCTCCTGGTTGATGCAAGGAAGGGAAGGGTTCTCTCAAAGCACAGCCATGCTTCGGCCATTCACTCATCTCCCACAACAAATGATGCCATCCAAATGTCAGTGCTAATTGCAGAGAGAGGAAAATCATCTGCATTCTGCCCATAACAATCCATTGTTATTTTTACGCACGCACACACAGACACGAGTAAGGAACTCTTCTCATTTCAAGCTGTGCTATTATGCTAACTACAGAGAAATAAATATGCCACACTGTAGCTAATAAGTGTCATTCACATCAGTATTTATTCCAAACATGTTTCCCCCATCATGTCTGTTCTGCCTGGAATTGCTCATCACTAAAGAGAAGACCTTTATTTCTAGTGATTTAAGCAGACAGGAGAGAGTTAGCAATTAAAGCACACTTTTGTACAATTTAATTCTTTTAATTTCAGCTATCAGGGAGCGTTATCTGCTGTCACTGTACCTTTCTATTTCTGGAGCTATCACCTAGCAGCACGGGGCTTATACTTCACCAGTTTGCAAGATGGGTTCTCCCACATGAGCATGGGAACAGGGCTGACTCCTGGCAAGCAATGGGCTTGTGGTTCTCAGCTCCACGCCATGCAATGTAGGACTGGGTCTCTATGAGGAAACAGGCTCAGAGTAGTTTTCATTCATGCTCAGACACATTCCTGTACCCCAGCTCCCTGACACCCCACATGCATTTCATGCTCACCCAGCACCTGTGTTAGTTGATATATGTGGGAGACTGTTGCACCGTGAGCTGCCCCAGTGCTCCCACAGCCACACAGGGAGCTGCCGGCAGCCGATCCAGGCACCTTCAGTTGTTCCCTTGAGGGATTATTTCTGCGCTCATCAAAGGCTGGCGAGGACTAAATGTCATTCAAGAAAAGTATTTCGGTGCTAAAAATACTCTCATGATTTTTGCTTCCTTCCCAGAGCAAACGTCTGCTTGGCAGGTAGCAGATGAATTTAGCGGTCCTATGACACACGTCTCATCTTCCGCCTGACAGCGCTTCACACGCACAGTAAGGCATCACACCAAGCTCAAACTCCCGCTACCTGGGCTGAACTATAACCATTAAATAGGACTGAGTCAGAAATCCTCCACCAGTGGTGGGAAACAAGCAAGGCTTTGACTGCTTTCCCAGCAGGGACAGGTCCACCTGCCCATCCACACCACGTAAACAGAAGCAATGACCCACAGCCCACCCGGCTCAGGTGAAAATGGTTTCAAGTCTGAGGAGCACAGATGCTTCACTGAGGTTGACGTTCCTGCACTAAGGAATGAATCCCAAGGACTGAACGAGGGCCAGAGCTAATTACCAGCCCACGCAGACTTGTGGATTATATGTCGAGGATCCTGTTATGCAAGAATACAGCTGGGCATGTTATTGCAAGTGAGGAGACAGCCATCCATGTGAATTGCAGAGGTGTGGGGAGAAAAGGAAAAGAAAATCCTTCCATTTTCTGTCTTTTTCATTCGTACGGTTAAGGGCCTGGTTTGTAAAGATGCTGAAAACCTAAAGCTCTCATTGATGTCTCTGGACTTTGCTCTTTAAAACTGCACAGAACAGTGGACCCAACACCAATTAGGCTCCATCCATAGAGCTAATGAGACTGGGAAAGTACCTCAGAGGTGGGTTTCAGCAGCAGCTTTTCTTTTGACCTCACTCATCACCTGCTTTTCTCCTCCTGCTCCCAGATATAATCCTTGCTCCTTCCTGCTTACAGCCTGAAAGCACAATTTACTTGCATCAGTGAAAGACAACAAGAACGGTTATGCCACATTTCTTCCCCACAATAGAAGGGGTAAATCCCACTCTAATCTAGCTGGGAAGATGAAGACGGCAGGGTGTTGCACACACACATTTCTATCCAAGATCACATACCAAGTATTTTGCTACTCCTGCCTTTTTCTTATTTTCTCATATTAGGGCAAGAGAGCCATCTACAGATCACAGGCAGGGGATTGCAAGCTTCTGGAAAAGCAGTTTTCTGTGTAGCATGACGTGTTCACAGAGTCGCAACAATGAATAAAATGAATGAAATATGAAACAAATCAACTCTTGGTTATAAATAACTAAGGCCCAAGAGGGAATAGCAATGGATTATAGAGTAGCAGGAACGCAGTCTGTTTCTGTGGCTTGCCCTCACACAACACCACCCCCAAACTGTGAAGAAAAGCACCTCCTTGGAAGACAGAACTTCTAGGATAGGTCACATACCCTGCTAGGGCAGCCTGTCCAAAAGCAGACAATGCTACTGGAATGCATGCACAATGATTAACTGCAGTACTTGCAGATAAAACTTCCAATAAAATGGAACTAAGCTAGACCTGCAACTTGAATGCTGCCCTTTTAATCCCAAATCAAAGGCACACGTCCAACCCACCAGCACAATTGCATCAACAGCATCACTATTCTCAAGCCAGTCACAAGAATGACAAGATGGGGTGTCCTGTGCTTCCTAGTGCACCAATGGTATGGATTTTAACTTGTGCTCCCTGTATAAATACATACAGGTCCATGTTAGCAGCCACACAGTGGGCAGGAAGGTTGCTAAACCCAGCATAGTCAGATCAAGAACAGCAGGACAGCTTTCAAAACCATGGGTACAACTAGGTAATGGTGGGTACCAGAACAACCTGATTACAGTAAGAGTGGTTCTAGCAAAGCTCGAAACTCTCATTACCTTCACCAGAACCACATTTCCTTGCACATGTTCTTGTCTGTTTCTAGTGCTTTTATGAGATCATCCTTACGTATCTCATACAGTAAATGAAACTGGATCAACTGGAAACTAAGCAGAAAGTTTTATGCCTCCAGACATCCTCATTTGCTTTGCCTGAGAACAGGACCAGGTCAATGGATTTTTTTCTACCCCAGCAGAAGATGCACCTTTGCGTATCAAGCAATAAAGTCTGCCCAGTTATTCTTATCACTTGGTACGTCAGCACTTCTCTCTTTGTACAAATAGTTGTAAGCAAGACCAAATTAATCCAGGTAATGAGCTGGAAGTCAAAATACAATGTACCAGAGCAAGGAGATGGTGAACAGAAAACCAGATACTTCTCTTTTTTAAAAGAACTGCATGAGTTAAGTGGCAGCTCTTGAGCAGAGAAAGCATCAGAGGCAGGAGCAAGAACAGAGGCCACCAGCTGCTGAAACTCCTTGGCTCTACTAGAATAGTTCTCTGGACTAAACTGTCGTTAAATCTACCCAGATATTTACTGGGAGCCTGATATTTGCATTAACTGGCAGTAAGACACTGAACAATAGCCTTGTCTTAAATCTAAATTAATTAAATAGTGTTAGACAAGACAAAACATCTTGTTATTTCAGAGCATGCAATTTTAATTAAAACCCCCAAAATAATGGCTTGGGCAGTCCCAGATCCTTTACAAACAAATGGTGTCTTCTGTCCTCTCCCATCAGCCTCATCTGCACATCCTGACCTGCACATCACCGTGCTTCCTGTTCCTGCATCCTGCAAGCAGGACCCCACACCAGCCATGAGCATCTCTTCATTCTTTCACTGCTGTGAAATAATTACTTGGTGCTAAATCCACTGGAGCAAGTTCTAAAGCCTCGCTTACCACTTCAGCCTGTTTTCTCTCCCTGCTTTCTGCCACACCACTGCACACATCCTTGTCTGTTGCTGCTGGCTTTCATCTAGAGTCTGGTAGGCAAAAAAAGACAAGAAGATAACTGTTCAGACACTGGAGATCCAGGTGTAATTACTGCTTGCATTTCTGGTGCAAGTAATTGGTGCATGAGTTTGAGAAACAAAACACACTCTCCAGTCAGGGGAACGAAGCTGACTGAATTACCAGTTGTGGAAAACAAATAAAAGGATGAGAAGGAAAAAGTGTATTTCCTG
>JANHGB010012199.1:0-48884 GCA_026283785.1 Coracopsis vasa | reverse complement strand
TTATGTTTAGCCAATTCCTGAATGGTACCCAGCTTTACAGGCATGGTGTCTAAATTCTAATATAGCTGTGCATCGGTGTAAGTAACTGGCATAGCATAGGCCTGTGTTTTCATCAACAGATCTGTATGAAGAATGCTCATGTATCAAAGCAGTCTAGTTGTAGGGTTATTTAAGACACTTTTTGGCTTGACTGGTAGACTATGACAGGACATCTTGGGACATCTGGAACAATGTACCTGTGATTATTTTTTATAGCAGGTTTTATTATGTGTGGTTGGAAACAACACAGTAGCTTATTTGTTGTATTTAAAACTTGCCTGTTAAAAATCGTGCTTCATGAGAGAGAATCTGAGAAGTACAGCATTCAGACAGATTGTATTAGTGATACGTTACAGGATAACAGTCAGAGTTTGCTTTCTTTCCTACTGTTGATAGACTAAGGAACTTGTAGCAGGAAAGGTATTAAGGTTCTAGGCAACTGCATCATCGTGTCTTTTGTCTAGTAGGGAAAAGCTCTGGGCAGCAGTGCAGTCTTCCAGTGACTCTAAGGAATCTTTTTTTAATAGTTACAGTTCTATACTGTTGGCTTCTTTGGTTTTTGGTTTTGGTTTTGTTTTTTTGGTTTGTTTTTTTTTTTACCTATTAGGCTTTAAGCAATTTCTTTTTTTATTTCCTGTGACAGAAAGAATTAAGGCGTACAGAAGAAAAATGCCGAGAGATTTTTTCCAAATAACTACTCTTCATTTTGCACTCACTTGTAGGGTTTGTTAGTTGAATCTTAATTAGATGTTTAACATAGAATCACAGAATAGTTAGGGTTGGAAAGGACCTTAAGCACATCTAGTTCCAACCCCCTGCCATGGGCAAGGACACCTCACACTAGACCATGTCACCCAAGGCTCTGTCCAGCCTGGCCTTGAACACTGCCATCTTGTGTGTATGGTGATGCTGTTAGGAGATAGGACAAATAATTTAAGTAGTGGAATTTAAGTTGACAGACATACATTGTTTCATCTGGTTTTCCTTTTAAACTTTTCCTAACTCACATCACTTTTAAGGATTTGGATTTAAAAAAGGTGCTGGTCAGTTCACATAAATGAAACTGGAAAAGGAGCAGATTATTCTCTGTGGTTAACAAAGACACTAATGTGAAAATCCACTTTCCCTGTTCTTGTAACAATCTCGATTTTGAAGGATACTCATAGGTACATATCACACAGCTGTGGGTACTTTACAGGCTCCCCGCCCCGCATCCCGGCCTGCGGGGCCCTGCCGCGCCGCCCCGGCACTCCCCGCTGCGTTTCAGCACGACGGAGCGGCGAAGAAGCCACGTGAGTTGTGTGCTTCTCTCCCACGGAAGACACCAATGGCCGTTTTCTCTTCGTTGCCTACCTAGAGTCCTCGTCCTGCCCTGGCATCACCAGAGTCAGCTCCTGACCACGCACAGGACAAAGCTTGTCCTTGTCCATGGGGTGCCCCGAAGGTGGGATGATGCCCCAACCTGCCTCACTACTGGAAACAACCTGAAACAAGTTCACGTGCTCCCAGTAACAGGGAGAGCTCATAGCATGTGATGTACAACACTGGCTAGCGGTCCTACTGCAAATGACATGGCTGGGACCATGAGAAAGAGAAGTTCTTGCCAAGCATACACATAATCATAGAATCACAGAATCTTTTGGAAGGGACCTTTGAAGGTCACCTAGTCCAATCACCCTGCAATGAGCAGGGACATCTTCAACTAGATCAGGTTGCTCAGAGCCCCATCCAAACCTGCCCTTGACTATTTCCAGGGATATGACATCTACCATCTCTCTGGCAAGCTGTGTCAGTGTTTTACCACCTTCAGCATAAAAAATGTCTCCCTTAAATCTAGTCTAACTCTCCTCTCTTCAGTTTAAAACCATTACCCCGTGTCCTATTGCAACAGGCACTGCAAAAAAGTTTGTCCCCACCTTTCTTATCAGCCCCTTTAGGTACCGGGAGCTGCTCTAAGGTCTCCCTGGAGCCTTCTCTTCTCCAGGCTGAACAACCCCAACTTTCTCAGTCTGTCTCCAGAGCAAAGGTGCTCCATCCCTCTGATCATCTCCATGGCCATCCTCTGGACTCACTCCAACAGGTCCATGTCTTTCCCACCATGGACTTATACACAGGTGGAGAAAAGCAGCCTAGGCCCTTGCTCTGACACACACATCCAGCAACTGCAGAGGAATGACCAGGATCTCTAAGCTTGATACCTATGCTCATTAAATAAGCCCTTTCATATAGTAGCTTCTCCACTCATGTTCATAGTGATCTCCTTTCTATACCATCTCACTCAGAGGGTTGCACATCACAATATAAGCCTGGTTGTTGGATTATTTTTTTCCCCTTTCATCCTTCCTTCTTGATTTCAGGAGCTGCCAAGCTCAAAATGCAGCAAAAGTTACAGCCTCGCTGAATTCACTGTAACCTGGCAAGACCTGCTCAGGATAACTCTCCACTGCTGTCCTACTTCTGACCCTCGTCTTCACCTTCTGCAAGGCCCCTGAATTTGAGAGGACATGTTGCTGTATTAGAGGAATTCTTCCCTTGTCTTTTTGGGATCACTAATGAAACCTGTGTTGAGGGATCAGCAACGCAGAACAAGCCTAGACTGGAGTTTCACCATAATTTGATTTATACCTGCCAAAAGATGCCACAGATTTCTGCAGTGTTACCTCTTACAAACAGGTATATCTATAGGAATGCATACAGGATTTGGTTACTTCATATAGTATTGCTCTATTCCTAAACACAAATACTGTCTAGATGCCGGGCCAGCTGTTCTTTTCGCTGAGGCAATAGTAAAACTCTCAGTCAGTTCAGCAGAAGCAGCTCAAAACCTGCAATTTTCCAGTGTTTTGATTATTTTAGTAGTATTCTTATTGCAAGTCTGTCACAGCAATACTTTTGCTAGAAAATACCATTTTGGTTTAAGAAAACATATTGAACTAATGCTCAACCGTAGCTTATTACATGTCTCTACAGCATTTAATATATTATAGCTACACCTGCTGGTCTTGATATGGTTAAGAATCTGTTAGATCAGTATTTCCATTACAAACTCCAAGTTCACAAGCTGGCCATGAGAATTCAGTCTGGATTCTGCCACACGAGTGTACAGGCTGTCCCAAGAGTTGTAAAACACCTTCAACTACCTCAGAGAGTTTACCAAGTTTTGATGAGGGGGGCTTTGCATCACTGCAGTTTTCAATGGGCTCTTCCAAAGACATGATTTCATCCATGATTGACTTAGGTCAAACACTTGCTTCCTTTTGCTGAGTGAATATTCTTAAATGGTCATCTTAAAAATAGCCTATAGTGTGTATAGAAGAACATGAAAATCTGCTTACATAGCTGAAACCGTACCTAACACTATTCCCATAACAGCTAGCTCTTTTAAATCACTGCTCTTTCAGGGATTTCAAAGTAAGTTACAAAAGATACACTGTTAGAGCTGCCTGAAGGATGGCAGTAGAGGGTATGGAAAAATTGCAAGGTTAGAAAATGTATTTTCTTTTGCATTGGAACAAAAAGCTTTGCATTTTCACACAAACAGCACTGGGCTGAAGCAACTGTTTCATGCCCCAAAAGGGTCAAGTTCCAATTTTTCTTCCCTCTGAAAGGCTTCCATTGCCAAATGAAAACTAAATCAAAATCAATATATGCAACATCTGGATTTCAGGGAAAATGCTTTTGTTGAAGTCATACCAATCAGCTCAGGCTGCCAGCCCATCTTACAAATGGCAATAGGGGAAGGCATTGGTAACTTGTTCGAAATCAATGAACGAACCAGAAGCGATGCTGGCATCCCATTGCAAATCACAAATCCAGTTTCTCTCTCTTGCTATCACTCTCACTATTACTCTCTTACTGATTTTACACATACTTCTCATGTTTTCACTCATATCATCCAAGATGGATTAGGAAGCCTCTATAAAGAAACACCAAGATACTGTGTATTCAAATGACAGTCTATACTTGGTCACACTTTAACATCTCTCTGCTATCACTGTGCTCACCCATGATAAACACCTGGATAAAGGACAGCTGGCTGAAGCTGAAGATGATGTTAAGTAGCCAGAGGTAAAGACTCTAAAAACAGTCAGCACTCTAAATTAGCCATCTGTCATAGGCATCTCCACTAATGTAGTAAAGATGGTTTATTGCCTTGGGGCACTTCTGACTGCTACTGGACTGTCAAATAGCTAAGGCTGCAATGACAACAGCAGCATAAAACCCAGACCTTCCTATTGTCTGTGGTTCTCCTTGAAACTGTGATTGGTCTTGTACAGTGTTGATCTCACAACAGTTTTCTTTGCTTTTGTTGACTACTGTTAACTGTAGAACACTCCAACTTGGCACAAATATATTGATATAGAAGAAAGCTTCCATTGCTTCTGCATTTACAAGCCTGCTCTGCTTTGCTACTGAGGTCAGAGACAGTAAATTTCACTTCAAACAACACTGAACAAAAAGATTTTGAACAGAACCTTTAGAAAAGCATCAATCTTACAGCCATTATCTGCAGAGCTCATCGTGTAACTAGTCAAGGCAACAGACTCAAAGTCAACTTGACCCTAATTCATTTAGAGCTATTAACCTCAGCCAATACAGAGGAACTAGATTTTACGGAAAGCTGTGGACTACGCGGCAACTGAATATCACCAAGATACCCGGCATCACACAGACATTTCCTAAGCTCAGGTTTTCTTCAGAAGTGGTCAGAAAAAGTTATGAGAGGCCACGGCAGACCTACAGAGTACCATCCTATAGCAGAACCCTTGGAATCGCCATGCCCTCCGTTGTAAAGTCCCAGGTACGGTGGGCACATACTCAAATAAGTCAATATGAGTTTCAGTATTTTATGAAATGTTTTCTATTGAATTTCCTTTTAATGTCCCTAGAAAGAGATGAAGGGACTGGCTTGCTGATGAAACAAAGGAAGATTTTACTTTTGGGGAGAGGCGAGAAGTGATTGAAAAGTTTCTTTTAAGTTCTTTGCATTTTAAGAAGCTTAGATTGGAAAAAAAATATTGAATTCAAGTTAATGACCATAAAATCATTCCCAACCACTTTTCCAAAAGGACACAAGATTGACTTACCATATCTAAAGAAACATACCCTTCTGATCATTCTACTGCAAGATACGAGACATTTGCAAGAATGAATAATGTGTAGAAGGGAAGACTTTCATGTTTAAGTGTTTGAACAGTAGCTTTAAAGAGAGAAAAAAACCAAAACAGACAAAATATTATTATCCAGAATTATAGATTCCAGCTGCAGATATTCATGCACTAACATCACCTACCCTTTTCCTGATGAAATCCCAAGTGCATTTACTAGCCCACCACTTATTTGTGATAACCTAATATTTTTCTATTTTAAATAATACTTTTTTATAAGAGAACAGCAACGAAACGAGACAAAGTCTAAGATCTCTGTTAAATTGAGCAGACATACAGAACTGAGGCCCTCATCCTGTTGCAAAGAGGTATTGCAGCCCATCGAATACTTGAGCAATTTGGTACGTACAGCCCCTTTTCCATAGTCCCAGCAAACTCTGCAAACGGAGATTTGAACAAACACCATATTTGCATGAAGTTGCATGAAGATTTCTGCACAAGTAGCTAGCAAGTTATGAGAGAAATATGTAAGGAAGACTCAAGTGCCTCATATTTGAGCAGTTTCCAACCAGCCTCTTATCTTCTCTGCTGCAGGTTTGGAGAAGATGGCAAGCTGGTAATTACAGTGGCACAAGAAGGCCAATAGCCAAATCATTCCTCTTGTAGCAAGACACTACCAGGTCCCTACGGCTTCAACTGCCACTCTGCTCCTGCTGATGTAGAGGCTTTGGAGCACTTTCACAGTTGACCAAATGCCTGTTATTTCTAGCGTAGAAGTGATGTGGCCAGGTAAGGCAGAGAGAGGAATCCCCAACCTGGTATCCTTCTCACTGCATTAAAAAGGCTGAAAGCCCAAAAGACAGAGGGGTTTCCATGCTGTGATTCTGTGATGAGAATATTTGGTGCTGGCTCAGAAAGCAAAGGTCTGTGGTGACCGGATAGCCCTGAATATAATCAATGTCTACTTTACTTAGAGCAGAATGACAACACAATATGCTGTGGTTTCAACCAAGATGAATGTGTTTACTTTAGGAAGATGACCTCTCTGCTCCACTTGCCACACACCCAATGCCATGAACGTTTATTAGTGGGGTCCTAAATACAGTGTGCAAAGACTCTCATTCATAACCACAGACCTACTCAGACAGGCACAATGCAGGGATTAAGTATTCACAAGATTAGTCTGGAGGTGTTGAATTTTAACTTCATCTTGAGAATGATTCTATATCAAATGAAATGCCTTAAAATATGAACACATTTTAGAAATTATATATATATATGAACACACACTTTTAATTTTGGTAGTATTAGTCACTTACTAAGGTTACACAGAAGTTTGCTAAACGGAATTTTGGGATGCTTCCTTCTAAAACTGCAGCAATTCCCATTTGAACATGGGGCAGTTCTTCAGATGCACAGACCGCACCATGTTCCAACCACCCGCTGCTGCACACACAAAGATGCTCTACCCGTATATTCCTCATATTGTATTAAAACTATGGGTTGACTCTGCAGAGAGGATTGATAATGCACAACACAATTGCAGGCAAATCTGCTGCTTTCATGCTTGTGATATTGTGCTGATGACCACCCTGTAGTAAACAGCATACAGATAAAACCCAACAATTATCCAAATGCACATTAAAAACCCCAATAAACCTGTCATTATAAAACCAGAATATAAATAACTGCCAAGACTAAAATATTCAACCCACGTGCTTACATTTCATGAAGCTCTAATTTACAAACATTACAGCTCTCACCAATTTTAATAAGAATTACTTGAGCTCCTACCTTTTTCAAATCCAACAGCATAGTTCTCTATCCATTTTCTATTATTATCTCCTACTGTAATTTCAGACTAGGTGCTTGTGTGCTAAGAGAGGATTATCACCATTCACCACAATCAAAGATTATTTGCACTGTCTTAGATTTTCTTCATGCAACAACAGAAATAACACCTGAGGACCTCATCTCCCACAGAAGGCAGAGAGGGTCAGCCCATCAGCGCCTCAAGAAGGGAAGGTGGCTGGAACCTGCCTGACAGCTGCTGCAGATGGCCGTTTTTGATAACCATCATAACTAACTGTAAGGAATTTCAGAGGTATTGTGATAAGATGGAGAGATTCAGACACTGCAAATAAATCTGGGAAGTTTTCAAGGACAGCTTCTATGTTTATGAGAATTCTAGTAAAGAAAATAAATGTGCAAGAGATACATAAATGTAATTTAATATCCAGCTATTACAGATACAGAAATTACCTCATTATACTCTTTGAAATCCATCTTTACTTATCCCTGCTGCCAGAAAACATACAAAAACCTAAGCAACAGCTGGGCTGTTTGCATGCTGAGACTCTTGCTTTTCATACTGACCAATACTGCCTTCTGGTTCTCTGTGTTCCCCCTTCTGCTGCAGCCACTGTCTCTGCTCTCATACTCTGTATAGCCTTTAAAACAGACTGCTTCTTTTTAGTACTGTGTTAAAAAAATGGTTCATGAATGGTGTTGCTGCTCCCAGGAACAAATCCATCTTTGGCTCTGTCAGCTGGCATCTGTGGACTATGACCCTGCGTTCCTCCTTGGAATCTATTTACCTCATTTCCACCTTTACTCTTTCACAGCCAACCTTATGGTAATGGAATTTGCAGTCAGCTTTTTATTAGTATTTAATCAAGTATTATCTTAGGCAGAAAACACTGTTCAGATCAAGTTTTATATTAAGGCATGTTTTTAATATAGCCGTGCTTTAGGTAGAAATCTGTTTACTAAAAGACTGGCAAAAAGAAGTGGGCTTTCTCAGATAGATGTTGAACCTAACGGTTCTTCACTGGAACTAACAAGACTGAAGACTCTTTCTTCCTGCCCAATCCAGCTGAAAGCCTATAAAAAGCTGAATGTTATCACTGGTTCAGAACAGTTAAAAATCTTTTGCTGCTGGAACTGCACTGCATTCAGCAGGGTACATTCATCTTTGGCCATCATTGTCATATCCCAATTCTGCCATGAGGTACAGACTTGTGAACTTCCGCAGGTGTTTGCCCAGGCTCATCCACTTGCAGGAAAAGAGCCTCATACAATATTCATTCCTCACTTGTCTCTGTCTTGATGCACATTATTAAGAGATGCACGGCTCTCCAGCAAAATCCTCACACCAGAATTAAGAAACAGAGCCAGTCATCATGTCAAAGTCAGAAGGGATTAAATATTCTAAATGCAGCAGCACAGGGGTAAATTAGTGCTGTTACCTTCTGACCCCCAGAGCTGCACCCGACGCTGGCTTGAAACAATAAAAATAATGAGATTTTAGATTCCATTTATTTCGAAGCAGCAACTGGCAGCTTGAAGGAAGAAAACATGTTTTGGCAAATAAAGTTGACACTGGCATTTTTAGCAAAGCCTAGCTATATGGTGCCTTGTCACTGGGCAAATCTGAAGAATCATTGCTGCCTTTGATGCATGATGTTTTTTGCAGGGACAACGCGCGTGCGTGTGTAATAAAGAACATTTAGTACAGTTTGTATCTGCCTTGAACAGAGAAGTTCAGAATATTTAAATAGAAACCAAACCATTCCCAGCACTAAAGTTTTCAATGTATTTTTAAAACATATCATCATCAAAAAAATAAGGAGATAAAAAGCTGATGTATGGGAAAATTCCATCCTAAAAACCATGCCAGTGGGAAGCCTTAACAGATGGAGGTAGGATGACAGAACCAAACTCATCTAGTTGAGTTGAATTCCCAAATATTCCCAGTAAAGGACAACATCCCATTTAACACTTTTGGAGGCTTTTAAATGCACTTGAACATGAGCCAGTGGGTAGGAAAAGAACATTTTAGATATACTGGACTATGCAAATACTTGAAGAACTGTTACGCTTTTCCTGTTCCAGACCACACCACTTCTCTAGTTTTCAATTTCTCCATCTGAAAACTGGGCACAGCTTGCCATAAAGAAAGTGACACAATTTGCTTTTCTAAATCTTCATCTCAATTGATTCAGAGACCATGTGCACTTTAAAACAAATAGAAGTCCAAACCAAGAAAAACATGGAAAAGCAACAGATCTGCTATGAGGCACCAAAAGAGCAACATAGTGAGAGGAGCTGTAGGTAGACAGAGACACGTAGGTATGACACGCACAGATATTCATAACCCCTTTAGCTGTAGATGCTGGGAAGACATTCTCTATTACTCATTAATTCTATGGTGAGCAGATAGATTAAGCATTTTTCCCTCTTAATTAATCTTGCTCTGGGCCATGAAGTTGAAGAGCTTTATTTATTTATATATTTACTTATTTTGAGGGAAAAGTATTTCTCACCATAACCCTCCACATTGAAACTGCAGCATCAGAGCCTCTGGCCAAGCTCGTAAGTGTTTCAGAGGGTGTATGCCTTTAGTCACTACATCATGATATATAATTGTGGATACAGAACGCTTACTGCTTTTGATACTAAACACAGAGAGGTATTTTATGTCAGTGGCTTGATTTTCCCAAGTACAAACATTAATACCAGCCATAAAGGACAGATAATATTTCACCTATATAAAGAAACATTAAAGCTCTGTAGTTATCTTTATGCTATTTATTATTATCTATTATATCCAACATATGTGCAATTGTATCAGCTCACAAAAAGTTCCGGACATTACATCTTTTAATGTCTGTTGGGCTGCTTTTGATTTACATAAACCAAAGATCAGCAACAAGCAGTGAAAAGGCTGCCTAGTGCTGAGCAAAGCTTTTGTTGGTGCTGGTTGTTCCCTTCCATCACTCCAGCACACAGGCCCCTGGAAGGATGCGACTCAGCAGAGGTTAGCATGGACCTCCATTGCTTAAAATACCAGGGTTTCAGCTGCTGTTTAACAGAAGCAATGCTGCACTGAGCAAGCACTACTGCTTGTTGGTGTGCTTTGTTCAGCACAATTAGTAAGGGACCCTGCCAGAGTAAATACAAAAGGAGAGCTGAGGTGATAGACTGAGGTTATTCAACTTCTGACGAAAGGTTAGGGGAGTTCTCTTGAAACAGTAATTGTCTGTCACATGAAATACTGCAACTTCTTGAACACGGGAAAGAGGAAACTGTAACGTGAATTAGATTAGGACAAGAGGAAGCTAGAGACAGGGAAGTTAATACAGTGGAATCTAATGGACTTAGCAAGAGACTCTAGGGTAGATTGGACAGAAAATAAAAAACAAAAAAAAGTTAATAAAAACCTCTAATTCATCTGATGTGCCTGCAGTTAAAATAACTTTAGACCTCCTAGGTCTTAAGAAGTCTTGTGGCCAGTATGTGGATAGGGAATGTCTGTGGTATTGCAAAGGGTCTCAGAGGCTTTGGCACAGGATGCTTTCCCATATGAGCCAAAAAAAGACAGAATGGCATAGGAAAAATAATGTATTTTTAAGGGTGACAACATTTGCTACCCTATAAAAACAGACTCACAAGTAATAGATCACCCTGAAGATCCAGAGCCCAGTCCAGACATAACACCACTGTTTCCTGGCCAGCTGGAGGTAAATGAAGTTAGTTGCCTCTGCAGGCAAATGTTCTGTGGGTTTGGTCTGAGGAAGCAATACTTCAGAAGCCTTCAGAACGAGTGTACCTTTAGCAGACGTATCATTTCAAACACACGGGCACACAAATCGGGTTTAGAACAAAAGGTAAAAAAAGGTTTAAAGTAAAAACTTGCAAATTAATCTGGTAATGGAGCTAGAAGTAATATTCATAGAACAGGTCTTACCACCGGCTTTAACTGGTCACAGACACAACTATCAAATACATTCTGCTGCTGAATCCTTCAGAATGGATCTTACAATCCCCCCTTGGCACTTTCCTAAATTCTTTGTTCTCCATTCTTGAATAGAGCATTTCCCTACAACGAGACCCTGATCTTGACTGCGACAGTGAGATGCTTCCATCTGACCCATAATACGTAGACAAAACAAGTAATAATGGGCAACAGTGATAAAAATAGCACATCTTTATAACATTCACTCTGTGTATGAGAAATGAATACATTAGATTACCCTTAAAATAGCCTACTCTAAAATTAGATAAGTGAATACTGCCATGTGTCACTGTAATACTAATGTGTTTGGAAGAACTGGATATAACAACCAGACTAAGTGCTGAGAAAAATCCTCTGCCTTAAAAATGTAAATTCATGTAATTGCCACTAACTGTGCATAGCATCAGTGTAAGTTCAAACACGAAAACTGACTGAGCAGTACTGAGCCTGACCTTTATCAGGTAAAACCTTCATTTTAAGGAAAATCTGTATCAGAACAAGTGAATGAATGCTCTTTTACATCCACCTAGCTTTTGGAAGCATTCTACACAACTACAAGGACAAAACACAGATAAACATGCCCCAAATTCATCTCAAATAAAGTGCAATTTCTGCGGCACACAGAACAGTTCTAAGCCACATCTTCCATCACTTTGCTCCTCAACCGCACAAGTGTCTGAACTTGCAGGATAGAGGGCAACCAGAAAGAAAAACTCATCTTTAAATGCAGCTGAGGAGAGCATCTCTGCAGTGTGCTCACATGGGCTCTTCTGGGCTGATGGGAGTAACTGAACCGTGAACTTGCAGGGATTATGGCAGGGTACAACTACTTGACTTGGAGCAGTAACAGACTCTGTGGGCACAACTGGACTGTTGTGTTACGAGCTGTCAATTTGGAAATGCCTGGTCTCCTGGCCAACAGACTAAGCAATATCCAGGGCTACACACGTAGCCTGTGGCTGTTGAAGATGAAAGTCAGGTTCTACAGATGTGATCCACAATAGTTTCACATACTGGTAAGCTCAGCAAGGACAGGCATGCACAGCAGACAAAACAGAAATGGATGACATTTGACTTGTACTATTTCTGTGGATTCTACTACTGCAACACCTCAGAAACAAGATTTGGGGTGATTGGTTTTTTCCATAAGCATTTCTTGTGTGATTTTTGCCACAAGAAATCATCTCATTTACCCACTGATCACAGTCATTTTGTCTGAGAAACAGTCTTGGTTGACTCCAGCATTCAAAAAACCCCAAAAAAGCAAACCCAAAGCCATCTGTAAAGAGCCTTATCTACAGCTGTAAGTCCTTATGGCTGTGTAATTTTTGGAACATCACCTTCCGGTCAGAAGAAAAGGCAGATGCTGTTAATACGCATCTGCTGCTACCAGTGGGTCCTAAACCACTGGAGAACTGTGCGCCACCAGGACAATGCTTTGGCTGTGATGCAGTATCAGCATTAAATCCCAGCCCCAGATCTAGCAATGCTACCAAATAACTCCATCAGGCAGGGCTTCATCTTGGGAAAGCTCACCAAAGAAAGTATTAAAGTCTCACAGTCGCAGGATAATGAAGTGTTAAGAACTTGTACTGAGTTACAACTGGAAAGAGCAAACCTTTCGTCCACTTTTTGTCTTCTGAAATCTATCTCTCCAAGTTGTGGTACATGGCAGCAAATCCGATAGTGTCTTAAAATGGTTAGAGAAGTATCTGAACGCCTTTCCCTCCACTCCTTTAAATCATGGGGATAGTCATAGTAAATCCTGCAACAGATAACTCAGCTTCATGATTGGATTCGATGATCTTAAAAGATCTTTTCCAACCAAAATGATTTTATAATTTCATAAAAATTCTTACCCTAACAGGAATTTGGGGGTTTTGGGGTGCAAAGAAGAGGGAAAAGAAGACCCCTTTGTTTTAAGGAACGAAAATCTATATCTGATAGCCAACAAGATACTAAACATTGCCAACATGGACACAATTCAGTATGTTAGAGGAAAATTGCTTATTCTTTTGAGAATATATTGTCACAAGCCAGCTGCTTCTACTGGATTAGAAAAGGGAATTAGAAAATGCACAACCCAATTAAAAAGTAATGTTTTGTTTGTTTCTTGTAGTTCTTTTGCTTTTTCATACTAGTTCCTTCTCTTTTTCTTTTTTACTTAATTTCATATTAATATTGATATTCACAAATAAAAACCTCCCAGGGTTCAAGCCTTTATAAAATGCCTCTGGCATTTGTTTTCACACCATGGCCTGATCCTATAGCTGTAAATGGAGCTGTGTCAGCTTCCAGCTGCTCAGGATATAGCCCCAAGCATTCCTCTGCTGACTTCAGTGGGAGAAAGGCAACCTCTGAACACAGTAAACTTTCCGTACCATCACAGCAGAACGCAAAGGTGCTCCGGCCTTTCAAGCGAGGACACCCAAACAAATCTGTGTCCCTTTCACAGAGGTTTACAGAAAAGCTGAAAGCAGGATCATGCTGGAGGCAAAACAGAATAGGATGTTTTCTCTTTCTGCGTGTTGCTCCAATAGCACAGGCTGCAAATGGAATTGGCACATAATGGCAATATCAGCACGTTAACTCTACTACTACCACCTAGAACAGTCCATTAAAGTAACATAGACAGTTACAGGGGATATTTTAAAGCAGCTCTGCAATTCCAGAAAACAAACACTTGCACTGGCTGTAAAAACCTACAAGGACTTTAAAAAATACCAATCTCATGCCAGATTTGAGGGCAAATCCCCATTTTCCATCAAAGTGAAAACTACAGCAAAATCAAATTACACAACTTCAGACAGACCTGTGGACTTCTGAATTCTCTATTGCTCTTAGAACTAAGAATGGGCTTATAGAAGCAAAGTCCCAACTCTTCCTTGTTCAAGAGATGAAATAAATGCGGTTATTAGGTTCCTTTAAAACCCATGAAAAATTTTCAGACAAAAAGCTTGTGGCACTTCACTTATTCTTGCTTTCATGAAGCAACTTACACAATTAGAAAAGAAATACAAACTTCCTGTACTGAGCTGAAAGAAAGGGTTGAAACCAGAAAACAAGAAACAGGAAAAAGAAAACCCTCCAAAACTATGATCTTGTACTAAATTCCCTTAATCTTCAGATGAATACATGGGTCCCACTGTCACATCTATGGCACTTTGGATAGTTTAAATGCTGATAACTTCTCATTTTGGGAAGCAAAACTTATAAAGAACAAGGAATCATTCAATACTTGCGTGTCTGGAAATCCATTTTTCCTACTCAGTGTCGCCCAGCTCACACAGATGCCACCTTCCAGCTGGGCTACTGGCCTCTGCAAAGGGGCTCTTGGTGTCCTGGGGACAGATCAATCTGGTGAGCTTGCTGAGTGCAATGCATTTGAATTTTTAGACTGCAGAATTCCCTCCATCTTTCCAGTGATTCCTGTTTGATGCTCAAAGTCAGGAAAGTCAATTGAAGCTTAATCCCTTTCTGCTTTGATCTATAGCAGCTGTGGATTAAGAACCTGATTTCAGGCAGATTCAATTGTTCCCTCACTGAAAATAAACTAAGAGTTTTCCTTAAGGTTTGCACTTTAAATAATGGTTGTGTGTGGTTTATCCTATTACTCCACTATACTTTATTGGAAAGCATTAGTCAACCCTTATTTCCTAGAAATTCACCCATGGGAATTCATGTTCTCAGAGCACGGCAATGACTCAACAGCACCCTGTGCTCATGGGGAGAAGGCGCTTGGCTGACCTGGGAGATAATTTCATTCATTGAAAAATAGAATTTAGACACCCAATTTTGGGCCAAAAGCATTCACTGCAACTGTTCTTGAAATAAACTTAAAAAGGGTCATGTTGTTTCAGTATTTCCACATCTTTCTACTCATTTAAAGTTTTCCATTTCTAAATGACACCTTGATACGAACTGGACCCAATTTTGACCCTAAAGAACTTTCAATTTTTATTTTCTTACTCATTTTAGTGAAAAAGCTTGAAGAATTCATTTTGGATTTAGCTATTTCTCTTCATCAGTGTTTTGATTTAGTCAACAAACAAACAAAACCCCACAGTTATTTGTCTATCTCCATTCTCCCTACAAAAGTCTTCCCCTTTTAGAGTTCATAGGAGACAGAACGCTTCAAAATAACCCACTTTTATTTGGGGCTTACAGAAAAAGATGCTTAGTTCATACAAATCAATACATCTTCAGTGAGGAACATGAAGCTGTGTGCTTTCATGCCGGGCTAGGAACAGACCCAGTTTTCCTATCTTGTTTTGGAGATAACTTTTTGTTTGCCAATATGTGCTCCATTATTCAGAAATATCCACTTAAAAAACTGTAATTACAGAAAACATTAATGTGGTATTTCACTGAAAAGGTGCAATGAAATGCACAAAGTAATGGAAGACAGGGACGTCATGCTACACAAGAATAGGAACCTTGACAAAAGAGTAACGCTTTGAAAAGATAAAGGGAAGATCAATATGTTCCATCTTTACAGTCTCTCATCTTGTATTCTCCTGTAGTCTCAAGTCAAAGCCTACTTTTGTCTGTAGTCTAACAAAGGGTATCGGTGTTATGAAATGTACAGTAGCTCCTTCTTTATGCTCCCTGATAACTTGTCATTTACAATCAGGCTGAAACTCAAAATAGCTTTTTCTTTACCTGCCTGGTTCACTTTGTAGAACAGCCCCAAGCCACAGTATGGGACTTTGCGTCCCTCCATTTAAGAGGTTGCTTCCTTTGTTTGGTTCCTCCCTGTCAAGCAGTCTAAATGCACTGCCTACAATGGCCAGAGCAGAAAGCTGGGTGAAGAGCCAATCTGTTCAGCTGATGTACCAGGAGCCCAGAATAGGAGGCAGTGTATTTTGGCTTTTCAATTAAAAAAAATGATTGAAAAAGTACATCAGCACTTTTAGAGGGAGCACAACTGGCTTTTATATAGAACAGACAAAGCAACTTTGAATTTCAACATTCAGTCTTTAACAAAGCTTTTCCTTGGTCGTATTTGGAGAAGGTGGAGAGTAAGGAGGATGTGAAATCCTCATAGCTTTTGTTTCATTTCTGAACCCCAAAAATCCATCAATGCAACAGCTGGGATTGCCCGAAATCCAAAAATCCTCTCTATATTGGCTCTGATTACAAAATCTCGACATCTTCTGTTCACACAGAAGATCATGAAAGTGTAAGGTGGTCTTTTCTAATCTGAAAATGCAGACAAGACCTTCACTTTCTTCTGGCCCATCAGTCCCAACTAAGGAAAGCAGTGTGTCTGCCTCAGGGAGAGGGTAGACCTCCTGCCGGAGGCAGCATGAGAAGACTTGTACCATTCCTTTAGCAGAGGCTGTAACTCAGACACTTGCTTTATCCTGGCATAACTGCATTCACTACCTGTGTTATGGCAGATAAAGAAGTAGCTGGTAGGACAAAGGAGTAAATGATGCCCACGACCAGCCTTCAACTTGCCAACACAAAACAGTGTCTTCTTTGGAAAGTCAAAACTCCACTAGATTAAAGCCTGACTTCTCAATAAGGAGGCAGATGAATACTTAGAAGAAATGCTGAAAAGACAAAGTCCTTTTGCCGCAGATAATGAACTGCTATATGAGGACTGCAGCCCATTCCTTATCTTGCAGTGAATTTTTTGTCTGGATGCTATTAGCACAGCATTCCTCTGATCATTTGTAAATGTCATTTACAAACCCTTGCACAATTGTTCTCTGCAGAGTAGATTACAGGGTCCAGCCTTCCTCCTGTCAGATTGCAGACCATGCTCTGTGTTTAATAAGGATGCTGCATGTTGTGTTTTTCAGTTTATGCTTCAGCAGCTATGACCCATTCTGCTCTGTAATGAACCAGACCCTCTACCAATTCCAGTAAATTGCTGAACGGGTGATATGTGAAATGCAGAGGATCACACTCTCAGTCTGAGAACTTGCACTCATTTCCTCATGGAGCTTTCCTTCAAGGCACCACTGGCTCTGGCTGGATCAGGAAAGTGGCTGAACTGCCCGTGTCCACAGCAGTCTCATGCACATGAGGATTTCTGGCTCTCTTCAGAGCTGTCTCAACATAACTATACTGCCGGGTGAACCCCTGGCTTCATACCTACTAGTGTAATGTATCAGTCTGCAGTATCGTTCCTGATTTTGTGCCAAGAATAGCACAAAAACCAACAGCTGTTTATATAGATGAGATTGTCATTTATGTTCAGTTTTCTCTCAGAGGTAATAAGGCAGACAGGGAAGTTTGATTTTGATCCTATGCTAAGACTTACCTGTTTCTCGACTCAAATCCTACTGCAGACAGGTCTGAAATTCATGCCAGCAGTGTCCACTAGAAGACAATCAGACATGGCTCCTCTCTATTCCCACCTAAACAGAACCCCACCATAGCATCTGAACAGCAAACGAACGAGGTAGGGTAGACAGCAGACATGGCAAATAAAGCTCTTGTGATTATAGATACCTCTACTTCGAGCTGTGAGGTGCACTTGTTTCCAGGTATTTTAGTGACAGTGCCCAACTCTGAAAAACTGATGTTTATTCATCTAGAAGGAGGAAATGGAACTCTGTGTTGAATTAATTCATTTCCTTCAATTCATGCAACGCTTCTCCTTCACAATGTATGACCAAAGAAAGGATGTCTTAAATAATGTTAAATATGCTTCAGGTTTTACAGTGTGCTATCTGCTGGGCTGGTTTTCACTTCTCTAACAGATCTTTTTTAATCACATCACGCAAGGATTGTGCTAAACACCATGCAGGAACAAAGGAGCGAAGGCATCAAGTTCAATGTAGAAGAGAAATAAAAACCAGTTCCTACCTCATTATTTCCAGTCCTGAGCTGAAACAACAGAAAATCTCCTACCAACTACCACCCACAACCTCCTCAAAACACAACAATGAGCAAATACCTTCAGTATTGAGACTGGTACCATTTTTTCCAGACCAATCCAAAGTCAGTTAGGAAAGCCAGTGATCCTCAAACACTGCCATACACCATCCTTGTCCTGCACTGAGCAGGTGACATGTGGATCTCTGTGTGCTGCAGTAAGCAGTCAGAAAAGTAGTTGCTCTTCCATCACACTCCAACGGCATGGAGCTGGTGCAACTTCAAATCAGTAAGGCCACACTCACCATGCAGCTGATTCCAGCCCAATGGAGGGAATTATGTCATGTTTGCCAAAATATTAATGCATGTTATGCTCCACTGTTAACTAAAAATGTTCCTTAACCTATTGCCTAATCCAAACAAACAAATTAGTATAATTGGAGAGCTGTGTTTATGAATACAAAGCATAAAGAGAGGCAATACATACTGTCTTGTTGTCATTCCTCTCAGGCAGCAATGTTCGGGCAGTTCTGCTCCTCGCAGGCTGAGCACACTGGTATAATTGATGGCAGCATTTATCATAACAGCAGCACAAAAGCATCAACTGCTTGATGAATTTATTTACTCCTGCCCAGAAGTGAAGCTGTGATTGGATCACTTTATAAACATCAAACTGCTCTAGATCTGGTCCATTGCTGATTGCACTTACAGGGGAAGAGAAGAAAAAAAACAGAAGAAAAAAGAGGGGGGGAAAAAGACCCTGATTGAGATGCTGGAGGTTGAGTGAAAAGACAAATCTCTCTGATTAGAGGAAAACAACCATTATTTTACCTATTAAGGGAAACAGTCAAACACTCTCACATCCATGATCAACAGCTGCAGTATTACCTGCTGCACTTTAGTGTAGTCCTTTCTCTGGCAAGTTTTTCCTTCCCAACCCACAATATTCCCGGAGGTAGAGAGCTGCAAAGAAAGTATCAATCTCCCAAACCAGTATGACAAGGCCCCTGGGCTTAGCAAAGCAAAAACATGAACCACATCACACTGCTATTTTGTGAACTACTTGTCTTCCATAGAGAAATACAGGGCCATACTCTCTTCGCCCTGGCACTCCGCAGTCATTTAAACCTGTGCAAAACCCTGCTATTTTTCCTGCGTGCATTCTGCACTTTTTTGTGCACAGATGGAAGCAAATCCAATGGGAAATAGGTCCAATGGTTCTATATTTGTTAGGTTTTCAGACTGTAACTGTAGATCTAAAGAGGTCTGAAAATCATTCCTTGTGAAGGAACGATCTGTGACACAGTCTGCATACTAATAAAGTATGGTTGGGTTTCAGCAGTAACTAAAAGAATTACTTTTTTCCCCGTGATTTGCTCCTTTGACTCCCCTCTGGGAAGAGCAGAAGGCATCAGTGTCAGGAGATGAAAGCTTCAAACATCCAGCTAGTTTGGAGCAGTCTCTATCCAGTCTACATCAGAGCCAGCTGATTCACAGACTGAGAAACAACACAAATGCCATTCGGGGCTTCAGCAGGGTAAAGAGTTCATCCTTAATAAGATCTTAATGTCTCATAACTCATTAGATAAAATTTAGTTTATGATATTATGCTAAGAAACCAAAATGTACTCAGGCCTGATACAACCAGGCTCTTAGCTCTGTAGTTAAGACTCTTGAGTTAGTGCTTCAAACTGCTGCAAAACTAGTATCTGCTATTTAGCTATTCCCTTGGCTGGTAACATTAGGAAGAGGACACAAACTCACCAATGGGATAATACAGGCCATGGCAGTGCATACACAAAGGAAATCAGCTTCAGGTAACCTTTTAAAACAAAACAAAACCATTTTGCACTCAGGGCGCCAAATGGAAGAGCAATGTCTTCAGGCTCCCAACTGGACCAAGAGATATGACTCATCATGGCTCTTACATGCAGTGTCTCATGCAGTCAGATGCTCACAGACACAGCCTAAGACTGAAGATGCACAAACCCGCAATGCTTCCCATCCCTGCCCACCAGAAGAACCCACTAAAACCTGATGCATCCAGTTATTACTATTATAGCCCCCATGGAAAATGGGATGACAGCAGCAAGACCTGTTTGTGGCCACTTCTCATCTCTGCCAAGGGATAAATGGGGAAAGGGACAGCTCTTGTGCATGAGACTCCTGTTTTCAGGGCAGTTGATGGAATCTATTAACATTGCCTTTAGATAGTAAAAAATACTAAAACCCGGGCTTCTCTGTAGAAACAGACATTAAGTATTTCCTGTTATCTGGAGCAGTACCTTATAGACATTGTAGTGGCCTTGGCAGCTGAACTGACACCTTTGACTGGGCTTTCATTCAAGGCTTTGGCTGTGCCACTTAACGGGAGTTTCAGCTGTGAGCTCCCTGAACAGGTACACAAGGGCACTTGCTTTCTTTGCCAGTGACCAGATAAACAACTCAGGCCAGACTTTCTGTTGCTCTTTCAAATAATAGCTTTTGTGCTCAAAACTTGTCTTGCAACAAATGAGACTTACAGGCACGCTTGCGGTTCATCCCAAGGAGAGCAGCGTGGTGAAGCTGTCCTCCAGAGCCCATGCAAGCTAGTAAGGTTAAAGAGAACACAAAGGGCAGAGAGCAACGTGCTTCACAAGCAGTATAGTAACAGTGACTGGATTAGGCCCCGCGCAGCGGGATTTCAGAAGCATACACTGGGCTCAAGAGCACAAAAGTCACTGAATTTCTTTGGTACTTGTACTCTTTAATGACTCAGGAGCTTTTGAAGAATTCCTGCTGAAACCTTTTAAATTCCCTTCCTAATTATGCTGCATCTACCTTTGAAGAGCCATAGACAAGGTGTTTTCTTATAGAGAGCGAGTACAAATATCCATGCTCCCAGTCACAGGCTGGGAAGGTGAATGGCAACAAGCACACTGTCCCCCAGGTGCCTGCAGGATCAGACTTGTTTTTATGAGCAATGCTTGTACCTCCTTTAAGCTTCACACAGCGCTTCAAACTCATGGTCAGTGTCAGACAAAGAACAACAAGATAATCATTAGTTATAAAATGCTAATCTATCCCATTAACCTGTGATTGGAAAATGGCAGCAGAGCTGGCTTCCGATAAAAATAAAGGGAGGCCTGAGAAAAGGGCAGATCAGACAGATTTCCAGCTCAGGGAAATAACCCACCAAATCCTGCTGCACCCAGTTACTGATGTTACACACCCCATGGAAAATGGGATGACAGCAGCAAGAACTGCTTGTGGCAGTTTCCATCCTGCTAGTCTGCTGAGCACACAAATTCAGTGAGTCCCTGACAGCCTAGCCAGGGAGAGGGATGGCTATTAATGTAAAAGAAAAGCCTGCATAAGTAGGGGTAAGCAGATTTTACCATCCCCACTGCTGTTCAATGAAAGGCACAGCTGCACCTTTCTCTGAGTTATCAAAGATTATTTCAAAAGCATACAGAATGGCTTTTACAGCAAGATATGTCCCATCCTCTCCCTGTCACTGCTCTACAAAGCACTGGGACATGGTACTCCCCCTTTAGCACAAGCCAAAGTAATGCTTCCCAGATGAAATGGCTGCTTACAGATAGACTGCAACTAGCTTGACCTAAGTCCTTCAGACTGAGGCTGTGCTCTCTTTGACAAAGAGGTGAGAAGACATCCTTCCTACAGCTATAGTTGGGACTTAAAGAGAATACAAAGTCTCAGGCAAATGCTTTTGTAGATAAGCCAAGGCAGCTCCTGTTCGTCCTTGCTATGGGATGTCAGACAAAGCCTGGCTCTGCTGGGAGCGAGCTGCCTGACTAAACAAATGCTTGGGATGGAGGAACTGAGCACGGGATGAGACCACAAGAATAGGCTTCAGTGGTTCCCATTTCAGTATGCATCTCTTGGGTTTCTTCTAAGGCTCTGGGAAGGAAGGCGGAGAGAGCCTGTAGTGACTTTAAAAATTCAGATGCTTTCAACTGGAAGGAACAGATTTCTATGAGATGATTATTTTGCTTTTAGTAAAGCAAGCTTTACTTCCTTTAACTAAATGCTTTACTTACATTTACTAAAAGTACTTTTCCTGTAAGGCAATCTTAGCTCCTTAAAAAACTTTGAAGGACTTTGTCCCCCCATGCTAACAGCAACTCTATGATCATCTTTGCTTTTCTTCCTTTTTGCATCACAGTTCAACAACAAAAAGAAAAGGTGACAGCCTTTCCGTGGAGTTACTGCTTTTTCCACTGAATAAGATGGAAAGAGTTTCTCTGGACTTACACCTTCACAGAAGTCTGAGCAGCTCTTCAAGCCTGTTGTCCAAGAGAGGCTTAGGGTTCTGTAAGCCGAGCTCTGCAGATGGCCAGCTGGCTGGTCATGCACAACACAAAGGTTATGGAGCCAGATGGCTGATGTTCGGAAGAGCAGGAGGGATCAGCTCGATTGAACTTGCTGGCATCATTTATGGTCATTTCAGGACAGGCACGAGAGCACCATCACGAGTGTTGCTCTGAGCTGTTCTATCACATGTATATACCCTTGCTCAGAAAAGAAAATCACATTCACCATGGTTTACAAAAAAGGCCTCAATACCATCAAAGGAAATCCTTCCTTACTACCCAAATATCCTTCTGGGGGATGCTTTACTGCAGCTTTAATGGTTATATAATTATTTATAACTATTAATATTATGTATTCTTTAACTATCCCACAAGCACGCTGCTTAACAGGAATTCCTCTGCAAATTATTAATTGCAGAAATACCTCTCAGATATGCCCTGGTCCCAGCTGTGTGAGTGGCAGTGGGATGTACAGCTCACACCCAACATCAGGACCACACAACCAGAGATAGGAACAAGCCACAGAGCTGACAGTCATGCTTCCATAGCCTGGGTCTGGTGACCAAGACGTCCTTCCCTGCAGAGGATGGGGCTGTCCTGGAAAAACACAACACTGTCAAACACATTACAAGGGCACAAACAGTTCAGCTGCTCCTTTTCCATTGTCTTCCCACTCATTTTCCCCCCCTGCCATCTCTTGCTGAATGATCTCATTCACTTGCTCCTCTTCTGCACATCAAAAGGAGGATAACTAACTAAGCATCACCCCCATCCAACCTGAGGAGACGAAGGGGAGCAATGCTTTGAGGAAATCAGCAAGGCAGAGCTGTCACACAGTCTCAGAGAGCATTAGCTTGGGTACAGGATGCGGTCTGGCCGTGACAGCACTAATCCCTGGGGAAGATGAGCTCCCCAGGGTTCATCTTGCTTTTCTGAGGAGCTCTGCATCTTACCCTGAGCTCCAGGCTGATGGAGCCAGACCACAATCAGGAGTGACTTTAAGCGCAGACTGAGGATGCTGTGGACCACGTCTGCAGGTAATGTGAATGAGCACCGATGTCAGGACGGATTTACACCAGCTGAGGAATTTGTTTTCTCCCCAGCCCATCTTGCAAGAATAAAGCATTTTCTTTCCTCAGTCACAAGATGCTGGCAGGGTTTGCAGGGCTCTGTCTCCAACTCCCTCCAGAGCCAGGCCTGCCTCCCAAGGGCTGCAGCAGTCTCACCCAGGATGTTGGGCCTTTTCATTCAATTCCCTTTAACCAATAGCACTGTCTAGGCTTTTCCCTTCTGTTCTGATTAGCAGACCAAAAATGTTCTACATGAATTACATAATTACATCAGCAAATCCATTTTCTTCTGCAATTTTTTCCCAGATTTCCAAACTGTAGGGCTTTTTCCCCTGCAGAACTCCCCAAAGAGATGCCACAAAGCAAAGCAATCATGCAAAAAGATTTATGACAGTCATTTGTATACATGAGTATGCTCACAGACATTCGAGTTCCCTCTTCTGTCTTCTCCTTTTATTTAGTGTGAAAGCACAAGCTGTTCCCAAGTCACATTAATACATTTTTCATAAATCAGATACACTACTCCTATCATTGCAGGGATGGACAGGAGGGGGTTTTGTGTGTTTTCTTTTGCCAGGGTCCCAGTACATTTCATGCTTTGCCTGAAGCATTCAGCAAGCATCAAATTTAATGGAAAGGGACACTCACCTCATGGTTAACTGTGACCTGGACTGAGGCTTTGCTCAGTGCCCCATGTAGGCTTGGCACTAACTGAGGAAGGAAACGTGACTCAGACACAGCTCCTGCCTCACCACTCCACTGTTAGCTGGTATTTAGGTACAGTCTGCTCACTCTGTACCTTCCAAGTTATATTCCTGCAAGAGGCTGGGCTGCAGGCTGTTCTGCAGGTCCTGTCACAGCCTGGCTATCCATCAGCATTAAACCAGCAAGAGATGGTTAAAGCACAGGATTCATTAAAACTAACACTGATCTCTGCATCTGCTATGGGGACTTGCAAAACAAACACAGACGTCCCATTTAGGTTTTTCCCCATCTCAGTTTGCTATTTGCAAATGCCTGCCCTGTTTTACAATACCACACAGCAAAGGTAGAACACAACTCTACTAGAAACAACTTCTTCATTCTCAGGTTCTTGTCCTCCACCTATCTCATTCCCACTGTAGAATAATGAAAACTTCACAGGCTGGGGACAAATCTACCTTTTTGCCCTAAAGAAACCAGTAGCATGCATACATCACATCTTTCAGTCTGCTGAAAGAACAAGACCTCACTGCTTGATTAGCCCATGTCTGGTTTTTGCAGTCCTTTACCATGTGTAAGCTGAATGTAAAAATGCTCAAGATCAGAAAGGTCAGACAGGCTCAGGAATTCAGAACCCTGAGGTCCTAGGATGAAGTTCGGACTACCCTGTGATGGAAGGCGGGCTGTAACATTTGCAGAGGTTCCCTCAGTGTTACAATCCCAGAAGGTCCATGATTGCCTATCACAGATCCACTTGCAGCAACACAACATGCATAAGACTGGTAACAGCAGGCACTCTGTTGCAGCAAGGTAAAACCTTGCTCTGCGGCAGCAATTCTCTCTTCACCTTATTCATAGCAACGTGCATAAAACAAATGCAAGTGGCAGGATCCGTACACACTGTTTTGCATCCACTCTACGGAGGTGTAAACAACCACCTGAAGTGCCTGGCAGGGGGGAATCAAACCACAGCATAGCCTTCTTCCTGAGTGTCTGGCTAGTAACTCATCTCATTACAGTATAAGCTAGAAAGACAGAAGCAGACTAAATGAATTCCTGAGTAGAATATCTACCCTATTACTCAGCTGAATGCTTCCAAATAGTTACCAGAAAATATCAATCTTCTGTATTCTTGGGAACATGCTGATGCAGCACGTAGAGCTATAGGCCAGGGAAGATTTCAGCCTTCCAGAAGTATTCCTGCCATCCAGTGCTTAGCACATAACCTCCTCTTAGCACTGCTCTCTCAGGTAGCAAAGTCTGGCTTGGCTGTGGCTGACAGCAGTCAAACAGCGCAGAGATCCCTGTTTATCTGTGTTTATCACACATTTTGTGCTACTTAAGGCAAGTGCCTTACTTCTCTGCTTCAGCACAACTGTCAGGATTAGTTACAAATGGGGTTTTCTTCTTTCTTGTGGGGAAGTTCAACAAAGCCTTTTCCATTCTTGTCAAATGTACATTTGCAAAACACTGGCAGTTATTAGACACAAAAGCCAAAGTAGGTGACAATAAAAGCTGAGTAAAAAGAGAGTTTGGGCTGTTTCCTATGAATAAAAGACAAAATAATGCTAGATACAATCAGATACTTCCTGAAAGCATTTCATTTAATTGAATACAATCAGTTTTTATGGTGATGTTTGCCCAATACACAGGGCTGCTGAAGCTTTCTTCTGAAAAGCTTTGAAATTACACTGAAAAGATGCCATTTCTGTACAAGAGGAGCATCAGAAAATGTTCCCCATTTTAGGAGTCCAGAATAGCAAGATCAGTCAGCAGCGGAAGCAGAGAAAGGAAAAGGCCACTAAGTTATTAGAACAAGCTGAGGATCTGTCCAGATTAGAGAGAACCATGAACAAAACATCTCTTTGTCTTTAAATACTATGTTATTCAAAGCCTAATGTGACCAAAGGATGCTGAAATTGCTGAAAGAATAAAGATGAATATGACAAGGGGAGGAGAAAGAGAACAAACATTTTAGGAACTGATGGAAATTAAACCTGGGTATGGAGATTAGTATCCTAATATGGTTTCATTTCCAATCACTGTAAAAGGTGGTATGTGAAGGTATAAAGCTGATCAAAATGGGCCTGCCTCAAGATCTATGGGTTCTACACTTGTCAGGGTATTTCTTACAAGGACATTCTCAAGCCACCACTCCAACTGCTAGCTTAAATAATCCTGTGAAGGTAACAAGCAATGCTCTAATTAAAAACATCATTTCCATCAAGTAAATCATTTTAAAGCTATCTGTGGTTGATCTGATGGACATTACAAGTGCTGGTAGCACTCACCTGGGCCTAGGCCAGGGCCAGCACCACACTAGTAGATCATTTTACCTAATTGATGAATTAAATTAAAATAATCTTTGAAACAAGCTATAAGAAGAGTTGTAGAATTCCAGAGCTACCTATTCATTTCCTTGCCACTTTACTCTGTCTCACTATTCTTCCAGATCCTGGCTGAGTAATATAATGGCAGGCCTGATGGTTTCATGACAGAACAGCAGATGAGCTACAACCCAATTAATTCCAGTCTCTCCATGTTCACTATTTCTTGCTGTCATAAAAAGTATTGAACCAGATCCTTGTCTAGTCCAGTCACTTTATCACTTACAGCAATTACCAGCGTCTGGAAAACAACCATAGCTAACACAAACACCCTCATGAGATGGCAGTTTTAGATAGGAGGTTCTTCATTGAGATACTGCCTTTCTGGCTTAGACAAGGACCTTCTACAGAAGAATGCCAACTGGTTTCTCTTGTCCTCCAATTACAGAGGTGCTAAAACTCTGGTAAATCACATTAACTCACACCAGGTTTGGGGCAGCTTTGTGTCTGCACATTCTCCCCTTGTGTCTGCACATACTGTCCATTTTCTCACTCAACAATGTTTTGCAAGGGGAAGCAGATGCTGGCTGAGACATGGACTCTTCAGACAAAAAGCTTTTGCTAGGGAGAAGAAGTAATTTCATGATTAAGTTAACAACTAACAGAGTAAGTGCCAATATGCATTGAAATGCATGGCAGCTGCTCTCCAAGTTGTTCAGTCCCCCTGAACAACTGGTGAGGCTTGAATTTGTCTGGAGGGATTCTGTCTAAGGGGACCTACAAATATGCTATTAAAGCAATACCTGTTCCTTTTAAAGATGAGATTCTATGCTCAAGCAAGGACAATGATTGTGGCATATGCTCATCCACCTCCTTATGTCCCCAAGGGCTGCAAAACATGTGAAAATGTATTTCCCTTTACAGCGCTTTCACTGCCAGACACTCACGTAGAGAGCCTGCAGGCTGGAGCATAAGTGCTTGGAGAAACTTGGGAGCAGTTTTGTCCTTAGGATACTCCTCAAATAAAGATCCCACATGATCTTCCATCCAGCTCCACTGAGATGGAAGCAGAAACCTATGCTGAGCACTGCTCTACTTCAGAGACAGTTTTGTCTGATACAGGGAGTGTGTCTAAATCTTGGCAAGGCACAGAGCAGCTATATAGCAAAAAGTCCAGCTATTTTCACGTTTCTTAACCTTTCCATGCTTATTCAAGGTGTTTATTCACCATGAAGTCTCAAAGTAGCATTTAAAATGTTTTACCACATGACTTTGAGAAGGCAAGACTCTTCGGCTTCCTCTTCCTCTGCAGAACAGCTCTTGCACTGCAGCCCTTAGCAAAGCTTGGATGAGAACTTATATCAAAAGTCCTGATTTCTACACTGACAGAAGAACTAAACCTTGGAGCTTCAGCAATCTCCATCACCTGTAAAACATGCTTATTGCTATTTAACATGTACCTGGACAGACCTCAACATGCACAGAAGTCACAGTCACCAAACTCATCATCGTCAGTGCCTCCAGATTTACATTTCTGTAAAGGAGAAATATTTGACCTATATGCTCTTAATTCCTAATTTCCCTTCAGTAAATGAGATTGTTTATTTTGCTTTCCCCAGTGTAAGCCCTACTGTCTCTGCACATCTATACTTCTATTAAGCTGCCTTTCCTCCTTAATTGCCTTTTAAAATTACATCTTCAAGTTCACTCGCATATAAGGAACTTTCATTGCAGATAGGTAAGTAAAACATACCCAAATGACACCTGCCACCCACAGAACCTCATGCTTATAAGAGCATTCGCCAAACTTACAGGCAAACACCATCCAAGTGTGGCAAGAGGGAAGTTTCTCATTTGAATAAGGACAAGGGGTGAATTCTGCCAGATCTGTTCAGCCAACAAACACTTGGCACTTCAGCCAAAGGCCAGTGAGCGTGGCCAGATGTACAGTCCCCACAGGAGCTATTCTCATACTCTAAGGTAATGTGTGCTTAAATGCTTTGTTGAAAGGATGCTGGCATATTCAGCATCTTCAAGGATCAAGTTGTTGCTAGTATTTAAAATACCACAATAGGAGATAGGGGCAAACAGCCAAGCTTAGAAAGAGATCACGGCCCTGCGGAAGACATATACAGGTACTCTCTGAGATCATCGTCCTATAAATAGTGAGAACATGAGATTATCTCAGTATCTTTTGCAAGAAATGGCACCCCTTTCTGAGGTGGAATCCACTGGCAGTTTAAGATTATGGTTTCTTTGCATTACTTTGGGATAAAAATTCCCACACAAGTGAGAGCTGAGAGACAACTGGACTGTGGAGGTAGCACAAAAAAGATGACAGAAGAAGGAAACAGAAAAACTGGAAGAGGAGCACTGTAACAAACCCGATGGGATGTCCTTCACTAAGGGCATTCTGCCTTTCCTATGCATTTACAATCATTTTGTAAACTTTGAATAAAGCAAACTAAAACTCTCAGTCTCACCTGGGAAAGAAGAAAGCTGGGAGAGCGATACTGCCCTGCCCAGATGATGAGAGCCTTCTTGGGAATGCTGTCAGGAAGGTGAAGCTTCCCACTTTTTCATAACTCGGTATATTGCGAATGAAATCTATTGGCTCAGGCAGACAGAATGGGGAAATTCTATTTCAGTCAGCCAAGATCGATGAGCAGGCTACTGACCGGTAAAAAAGAGTCAAGAATTAGCAAAGCAAAGGACTTTTTAATGGAACTTTATATTGTCCATCTCCATATGCAATCGAGAGTCTTCAGTCACAGCATGAAATTTATTCAGACATTATAACCACCTAGCCTTACTCTGACACTGGGACTTAACATGCCTTCTCTTGTTAATATCATTCAGCAACAGCTGCACTATATTACCTGTCAAAAATTATCAATCCAATTCTGTTTTCATGTATATTTATCATTTCACTGCCAAGCACAGTCAAATGATTCTGTAAGACATATTGATTTCCTGAATGAATTAAATGGAAAGTATCTGTCATAAACTTTACAGAGAGTGGAGTGATTCTCTGCTACTCTTTGAGTTTTGTTCTCTTTCACTCCCAATAACTTGCAGATAACAACCAGGTAACAGAGATGTGCTACTAAGAGGAGTGTTTTGCTTCCTTTCATCTTACTTGCTTAGAAGAACTGCAGCATAGAGCCAGATACCCTCACCTTCCTCATATACAGATTTCACTTTATTTTAGGCAACCTCCTTGTGCAAAATACTGTTGGACAACAACTACTCATCTGAGTAGTTCCCAGAATCAGAGCTAACCAAGTCCATTTTAACAAAACCATTCTGTGCTCCTGCCCTCGCATTCATAAGACCCAATATACAGCAAGTTACTGCCCATTTCCCACCATGTTCAATAGCTGGCTTCAACCAACGTCACCACTGATTTGAGCTTCACACCACTTAAACAATTCCTCATTTACAAAACAGAGTCATGCAGTGGTCATGCAGTGGACCACAGACTGCACTCTGCCTTCCACTACTGGGTTGCTACATGGCAGGAAGCATAACACATTTCCCCCAGTTAAGAAATATTTATCATTTATATCTAGTATCCACCAACAGAATTAAATACATAGAAAAAACCAAGATGGACTTGCTAAAAGACAACTGGAAGTCTTGGTCGCTGAACCCAGGAGTCCTGTGGAAAACGTGACACTTCTCAAGCAAGCTCCTTTCATCATTTTCTTCAAATGAAATTCTAATTCAGTTGATTCGGCCCAAAGCAAAAATTAAAGTCCATGAGGACTTCAAAAGTGACAAAAGGATAAGAGATACGTTAATACGATTCGAGAGCCTCCTTCAATCTAGAGTGGGAGGTGCCAATCACTTGGAGATAACAGAAAGTACTCAATGATGTTCAAGTGACTGTTGAGGAAAAGCAATTTTTCCCCCAAAGTGTTTTTAACACCCAATTCCCTTCAAATGTTGGTGAACTGAATAAAAGCCTTTAAAAGCTTCCCTGTCTCCCCTTCAGCCCATCTCCAAGGGCATCTTGTAGATGGCTCAGTGTTTGGAAAACGCTACGTTACAGAGAGGTTCAGCTCTTGCACAGGAACACTGCTGAGTGGTGAGGCAGAGTGAATCTGATTCATGTCTATTTGATAATGCCAGTGAGAACGCCCAAATGACCCCATAGCTGTTCATCTCTCAAGCTCATTGCCTCCATCCCATTCCCTAGGACACAAGTTCACCTATCACCATTATCTGCCGGCTGTAAATCTTCCCTATCTTCCAAAAGACAGAGATGCAAAATGAAGCCTGCTTTCAAACATCGCACTGCCAGTAGCTAAGACAGATGTTCCTCAGAACGACACCAAATGAGCTGTGGAACATAGGCTGTTATGAGTTGGACCTTGTGAGCAATACATCAAGCCTTTAATAGTCAAGACACAGCACTGTGCAGGTGAGGTTTACTGCATGGTCTGTAGAACTGGTGTGAGATGTTGCTGAGCTGGGTAAAAGAACAGCTGAGCAAAGCATTTGCCGCCTGTACTCTGGGCTCTGAGCTAGCAAAAAGCATGGCAGCTGTAGCACACACTGGCAGGACCCTATCCTGGCACACAACACATCTTCCAAACAAGTGCTGCAACATTAATAGACCATACAGAAAGAGATTCATGTACAATAATGCATTTTGCCATGTTTTCCACATCAGGATCTAGGAGGGGTTTATCCCCTGCTATTTATTAATGGATACAAACAAATCCAGGAGATGATGAAGGGGGGTAAAAAAAGGACAATCCCTCCATCCCCTCTCCTATCCCTTTTGGTCAACATAACCTCACCCAAGTTAGGGTAAGGTTAGCAGAAGCAGAAGAGAAAGAACTTGAGATGGGCTGAAGAAGCAGGTGCCTCCATCTAGAGACATCCTCCACACACAAGGAACAAAGCAGCACAAACAATAGGTGGATTTTCAAAGGTGATGTCAAGTAGCAGAGATTTGAGAAATGGAGAGTGCCTGCTTGAAGGAGTTCCCCAAAAACCAGGCAAAGTGAGAATCAGAAAGATGATTTCAGCATTTGTGATTGTGTCTGGGTCAGGGAGAACAAGGTAGGCTTTAAGGACACTAACAGAAAGGAGGATACAATATTTTTGATTCAAAGGAGTGACAGTCTAAACAAGAAGCTTGACTGAACACAGAAAGAGGCATTTCTTTGAAGTTATAAAGAACTGTTTATAAAGGTAGGCTGTCCACTGCCTGAAGGAGAGAAGGGAATCTGGGGTAAGACAGGGAAGAGATGGTATCTAGGTAATAGGCCTAGGTCAAACTGAGAATATTTCCTATGTTCCCATATGTTTCCTCCAATATGGAGGAAAGCAGCAATACTGGCATTTCTTTTTGTTTTCTCCCCTCATGTGACAAAAGGAGAAATAGGAAATCTGTGCACAGTGACAGAAGCACCTCAGCTCAGGCTTGAGTCAGGCATCTGAGAGGTTTCCTCCCTTCACCAACATGCAGGACAAGCGATGTCTTTACAAGTACGTAAGAAGTGGTACTGACACCCCATCACATTAAATACTGCACACTGAGCATATCACTGTATAGGTGCATAACAACCCCTTTCTTTCCTCACTATTCCTTTCCTCAACCCCTTCTCCTCAATAGTACCAAAGGGCCTTTTCTGAGGAAGCTGAAAACCAAATTGCAATCAGTTCAATCAACATCCAGACTCGGACCATGTGCTTATGGAGGAAAGGAGGGTTCCCCTCCCTAGACTGGCTCCCCAGAGCTGGGGCAGGGAGGAAACACTGGACGTAAACATTCAGGTGCAGACTGGTGCTGTGCTCTAGAGGGGACAGCCAGCATCTGTCAGCTGGACAAACCCCCAGCTCAGCTCAGCTGCCTCTGGGAGGTGTGGTGAAGGGATATAAACTGGTACTAAATGACTCCTCCTGGTCTTCTTGGGGAGGAGGAATGGCTGGTAGTTTAGAGGGGCATCCAAGTCACACTGCTGCTGGCCTCATCACCACCTCTGCACCGCCAAAGCCATCAGTAACCCTAAGGAGCTCCCCAGGGAGCACGTTAGTTTGCTGGAGCTTTTGTCCCCAGACAACCATCTGAAGCTTCAGCTGGAAGCGGAAACGACACAGTGTACATATTAAAGCAGCTAAAACGGAGGAGGAAATCGCCTTTCATTAATTTTCCATAAGTGGATTACACCAAGCAGAGTGTAAACAGTCCCATGGGCACCAATTACCAGGCTTATTCTATAACTGAATTGTCCTAAACAAGCACCATTTTAATTTGAATATCAAATACTTTACACAGCAGGAAAGAGAAGGAATAAACCAACCTAACAATGCATTTGTTATGGATTTCTACAAAATTGCTGTGGAAACCTCTGTGTCCCCAGTGAATTGTGTCTATTCGCTTTGCATATGCTCATGCTGCACACCTCCCTCCATCAGATGAGAGGCAGCATGGGCACACGCCAGCTATTGTACCATTAACAAAACTGCTCCAGAACTTAAGGAGAGGCCAAATTACAAAACCAATACAAAGCAAACCCACAACAAAACAGCAAACCCCACATTTAATTAGATTTGGCATGATTCCTTTTTTCCTTCCTTCTTTTAAAAGACTGACTTACTAGACCCATTTTCTGCTTCTAAACATAGAATCATAGAATCTGGGTACAATTTTTCTTCAATAAACTGGAAGTAATAAATACCCTTTATTTCCAAGAATGATTGAAGCCAGTGACATTAAAGAAACAGTACCCAGCCTTATGTGACCAGCAGGTTGAGGGATGAGATTCTGCACCTCTTTCAACCCTGGTAAAACACAAAGTTTTGTCCTCATACTTGTATGCAGTGCATAGAAGTGTGGCTATTACAGATCAGCCCTGGTAAGTCTTGGCCTCACTGAAAGACATTAAAGCCCTGTAAAACCTGTTTGTGGAACTGAGTATTTGCAACCTATTCAGGCTGGAGAAAAGGTCTAAGAGAGAGGCAGGAGTATCCCAATTTAAAAAGTGGAAACTGAAGCATGCATTAAGTAGTTTACCCAATGAAGCTCACAGAGAGTCTGAAGGACATCTACTGCTTAAACTACTGGGCTCCTAGTTCTTACTCTTCTTTCTTGTAGAACATTCATCCTCCAGAAACAGCAACAACTCTGGAAAGAAAGCATCAGAACCCATGTCTCCTGATCTAAATCTCCAACACACCGACTGACAAGGCAGATTTGCAAGTAAGTATTCTGAGCCTTTATTGCTATAAATTCAGCAACCCTGCCACAGGATACTCACCACTGCAGTATGTTCCAATGGGCCACGCTGTAAATTGAAAGTAAAGTGTTCTCTCTACAGTTCTGAAGAAATAATTTGGTTCCTAGGTGAAGACAATGTTGTTAAATATCTCTGAAGCTCTGAATACAAAACAGTCCTTTTTTCCTGACAGAGTATTTTGGGTTCGTTTTATACATCACATAGATGAACGGGCAGGAAAGAGCAGCCTTCTGGAAACTGAGTTTGGTCTTTGCCCAAACCCATTATTCATTTCCATGTAGCAACAGCAACAACTGCAAGTTCTCCACTGGTACTTACAGTGTTAAAATGAAAGGCCCTAAAGAAAAATGTGGGCACAAATTTTTGCATGTAAAGCAGAAGCTATGAAGTTTCCTTTTCTTCAGCTTCATTAAGCAGAAAAAAACTCAACAATTACTTAGACTGAATCTAATCATCTTATTTAGTACTCAGTCTCCAAAAAGGCCAAGCCACAGTGTCCTTCCTAACGTCTATCTATGTAAAGGCAGGATTAAGCAAGTGGATCAAAAAGACCCTAATGAGAAGAGTTTGATGTCTTCTAAATCTGTCTGGCTGCTCCTACACAGAAGCAGAAGTTGGTCCCCTAAACACTCCTCTGCTTCATACTGTACTGTGGCCAGACACAAAGGCCTGAGAACAGTATCTCCATCTGTAATTCCTCCTGTAGCAACCTATGTCCTTCTGAAGCTCCTTCCTTTCCCAAATATCACTGAGGCAGCTTCAGGCACCATTAATTTCCAGACTTTGCCACCACTGAAGAGACAGGAAGGGCAGGCACAGGATATAATTTTTAGCCTTTCCTGTGGCTGTCAGGAGCTCAAGCAACCCTCTTATCCATTATACGCATGCTGTTCTTGTATTCTGCTTGCTGCCTGCATCTGGCAAGAGCACATACTTCTCATTCAGCCCCATTTATCACTGCCAGCCCAATGGAAAAAGCGTTCAGATCCCTACTCCAGCACAGACTTCCTGTGTGACCTTGACCAGGTCACATTCTCTCAGTTCTTCAGCTGGGAAACATCCATGAGCTCTTACTTCAACAGAGCACTGGAAGGTAACACAGCACAGGAACAGGTAAGTCACCAAACAGTGCAATAACGATTAAGGATTGCTGGTGCACACTGTTCTTTACTGCAGAGGTCACTAGATTCTGTCCTCAGACTTGCACAGTCCCCCTAGAGCCCTGCAACCATGCAGGCAGCCTGCACATAGTTGTCTTATGTTCCAAACCACATCCCCAAGTCTCCAGTTCAGGCTGTGTGATGAGATACTGGATGAAAAATAGGAGCAACAAATTTCAGGCTCAGCGGAGAAGCTCCCTGTATATTTATGAGCCTAAGTCCAACCTTTAAAAACTCTCTTTTCCCTAGCGCAGTTTCCTTCAGAAAGAAGTCATGGATAAAACACGGAGAAGCTGCTGATAATAAAATGGTTAGCCAGAAAGAATAGATTTGGATTTTTTTCCCCCCACATCACTACTAGCCCAGTGAAATAGCAAGGAGCGCCAATAATTTATTTACTGGTCTTCAGTACTTCACATCCTGCTGTTTTTCTGCCCCCAAACAAGACCCTGAGGGTTTAATTAAGTTTTCAGAGGAGGCTTGGGAGATATGATTTCACTCAGTCTATGTCATTTACTCCATGTTTTCTATGGATGTGTGGGGAAAAAATCTACAAGGCACAATAAATCAAATGTGGTGCTGGTGGGGAATAAACTAGGTAGACATGGCAAAACCCCTTGTTCTAATGCTCTAATGCTGCAAGGGGTGACCACAGCTAAGGGAAGTCCAGAAAGCCTCTGCCTGTACAGGGCAAAGCAGCCCTCAAGACTTAGCTTATCATGGACATTATTCTTCACCAAGAAACAGGAGGAAGATGTGAACAAGTCCCCTGATGTACCTTTCCTCCCTCCCTCACCACATCTGCATGGCACTACTTTATCCCTGACCACCTATAACAAAGCTGGCATTTCCAGCCTCGCATTTGAGACTCCCACAGGCAATAAACTAATGCTATGATCTGGACAGATCACCTAGGAGTAGGTCCAAAACAGCATTCAGACCTCTGAAGATACAAATGGGCATCTGCAATTGGGAGTTCAGCACTTGGAAAATCCACCAACAACCAGATGAGGGTCTTGAGACAAGTTAACGGGTTTATGTATTGGGCACTTGGACCTTTTGCCTCAGTAAATCACCTGCATTACAGGAGAAAAGGAGTATCTGATCTCTGAGGGACCCTGTGAAAGACTTGGGAAGTGCTCAGAAACCAGAGGGAAATGCACATGTGCATCCTCCTGCTTCCAGAGATAGACTTGCATGGAGATACAAGTCTCCCCAGGCCCACTTTTCCTGACCAGGACACAGAACAGGCCTGTGTGTTATGGCACATTTAGACTTCCAGAACTGATGTAACAAAAGGTATTAGGGTTTTTTCCTGATGAAACCCTAGACTTGTTAATGATCCCCATTCACATCAAGCAGCCAGTACTCCTGTTTCGTAGATGCTGTGTTCATGTCAAACGCACAATACTCAGCAGTGCGATTAACCCATCTTTTTAAGGTTGCTTCTGCTAGAACTGGTAGTAACAATCTTTTCCTTTCCTGACACAGTGAACATGTTCTGTCCCCATGAAGCTCATGCTAAAATGCATTTTATGTCCTAGCATTTTGAGTTAATCTGCCACCTGAACTGTCTCTGCCCTAAGGCTCTGCAATGATTTCAGGAGGCTCCAGGTTAGTACCAAGACTGTCTCTTGACTGTCTTCACTTGTGTGCACATCGATTCTGCTGTCTGCCCAGCGGGAACTCCTCTATCCTGACCCATGCAATCTGTCTGTTGGCCAAGAGGGGTTTGGGCCTAGAACCTGGAGAGCCCTCAAGATCCTTCCGGGGCAGATAACCATGGGAAAAGTTGTTGTACTAAAGCTTTTCGAGCTGACAATAAGCCAGTAAGTTAAATGCAACCTACTCAATATGTAAGCAGAACGCTACAGGTAGTAAGAGGTTCAGGAATCGTGCTTTGAGACAGATTAAGATCAATTCATATTAGAGGAACATGATAGAGCTCCAGAACAATAACTGGAAATGGTTCCCAGCCTGAAGCCTTCTGTCTGCTTCTGTAGGCAAAAACCACCCAAACAAAAACTACTTAACCTTGGAGGCCACTGTCAGTGCATCTTTCATGATTTAAAAAATGACCGGGTTTATCTGCTCTCCCTCTTGTTCTAAAGCCAACATCTTGCAAAGCCTGAAAGTGAAATATATTTCTTTATCAGTTTGTTGTTTTTATCCTCCTCTGCCACCCATGCATAGTGGTTTGCTTATTGAGGCTCATTCATGTGTAGGGGCTGTTGGCATTGATGTATTTCGTTAGCAAAGTGGAGGGTTTTTTCTGGTTTCTTTTTGTTTTCTTTTGTTTATAGAGCAGACTGGCACATTAATTCAGGCTGGCAGAACGAGCAGATGAAGATGGTGTTAATTTTGCAAGCAGGAACAAGCAGGGACACAAATGTTAGGCTCTTTGTATCATCACAGTAGGCTACACACAAACAAGCTCTGGACTGTAATTCTCAGCCAGTCTTATTATGACTCTGCTGTGGCTGAGGACCCACAGGTAAAAGATTTCACTCCCTTTGAAAGTGTATTTCATAGGGGTTTTTTGAGTTGCTTTTACTCTGATTCACAGAACACTTAGATTTTGAGATCATCCACAAGGAGTGTTGTCCCCTAGTTTCATTTACAAGCATTCCTGCAGTTTTGCTTGCTTTGCTTTCAACTTGCTCTTGAAGAACGAACCCTACAATATCACACAACTTCATGTCCTTTAGGAAAACTGAGAAAGCTCTCTGTAATGACATTGTGGTATCTCTCAGGCAGGAAGGATGAGAAATATTCTGTGAGCATCCCTTCCAGCATGAGACCCAGATGCCAGGCTCCATCCAATCAGTACAAACATCTTCCCCTCATCCAGGTCTGAAATTAGGGCAATCGCCAAAGAAACTAATTAAGGCAAAATTCTGAGGCAAGTTAAACCATAACTTACACAGACACAACTGGGTTTAGCCTTACGTGAGCGTAAGAAACCACAATCATTCAGCCATTTCCATCCCAAACTGTACTGTGAAACTTATTTACACAATCAGCAATGTGGTCCACTTGCAGATGCCAATTCCCCCCCCTCTTTATAGCCATCTATATGAAGAGCAGATCAGGGAGTGAAGTACAATTACTGCCATTCTGACCAGCTAGGCATGATCACTTGGTCAGCAGCCCAAGTGCTCTAAGAACAGAGAGCTAACAGATGGACAACATGTATTTCAGCAGACAGAAGGCAAAACATGACCTGCATATATATGTAGCACTTAAATGGCATCCCTTGAAACTGCCCTCTCCTGCAGGGTGTAGACAATGCAGAAGACTATGAATTCAAACAAGTCCTTCCAAACTCCTCACCAGGCCAGAGCAGCAGCATTCCCACAGGGAAACATTAACACTCCTGTGTTATGGACTGCCAGGCTGCATTGCCCAGCTTTTCAACAGCCAAGGTCAGCAGGCAACCAAATTTTAGCTGGTCAAACACACCTATTAAACACTAAAGCATCCAGCTCATCCAGTGCTTCTGCACTGTGCAACACAAAGTCAACAACTTATCTGCCATATGATTGTCTCCTGTGCTGCTGTATCTCCCTTGCCAGGCTACCTAAAAAGTAGCTATGATGTGGGGTTTTTGAGTTTTGCATGCTCCAGAGAGAGACGGAAAGCTGCTCACTATGTAGACAGATGAGGTTCTGCTCCAACAGCAGTCTGCTGGATTTATCATCCTCTGCCTACCCAGGTGGTAGAGACCTTCCAAACACAAACGTGAAGAGAAAGGAAAACTGCTCAGAGGATGAACCTCTCCTATCAGTGATAATCTTATCATACCATGTTTCCACTAGGCAGCATGTTAGTATCAGCAGTGTTAATGATGTGATCTAACTAAAAAGAGATAGGATTGATCTTGGTAAATGTGTCTTGTGCACTTGGCCTTAATTGAGATCTGCTTCAGAGTAAATCTATCTATTACAGCTCTTTGCATGCTACTCACTTGTAGGTAAAATGTGGACACCTGCAGTAGTAGCGAGGAGCTCTCTGTTTCTCCAGGAAGCTGGATATGCACCACCTCACCTGCTCCCCTTTCACTGTTACCAGTTCATGAACATTACTTAGTGCCTCATTCAGAACAATTTAAAGAAAAAGCAGTGATTTGTTTATAAGTATTCCTGCCCAACTGACCTTGGAATGAACGCTGCCTACCTTAGCCATATTACATACACTTCAAGCACCATCCACAGGTTGATGTATCACATACATATCAGCTCTCGAACAGAACTAGCTCTGGGGCCCCCTTAGCGGGTAACAGCATCTTCTATGCCTGTTGGCTTAGATCACTCACAGCATCACTTCGATAAAAGATACGTCAACTCCCACCCTGCTTTTTACAGAGAAGCAATGTAATGGCCTAACAGGTCTCTTCCATCCCTTAGCATTAGTAAGGAGGACTTGAATAATTCAGATAATTCAGACAAAAGTTAACTGTGGCCAGAATCAGTCCAATCACCTTCATTAGATGCAGCTCTTTGCATTGAAGAGGGAGGCTCTGTCTTCACTTTTTAAAAGAGCAGCAATATTTACCTGAAGGAACCAACATGGACTGGGTATCCTACAGCAGAGGCTCACAGAGTCTTTCCCCTTGCAAACACCTAGTCTTGTCCCTTGTGATGCACTGTAAAACCAAGGGCTCCCTCTCCTCTCACCCTGCTTCAGACACAGGGCTGCTGCCCCGCTCCTGCTATGGAAAAAACACATGATATTGGTAACTTTGTGCTAAAATCCATCTTTTCACTCCAGTATCTCCATGGCTGTACCTGCTAGCTCTTACAGCGTTGCAAGAGCTTTAGCTTGCACATGAAGCCATTCTCCAGCAGTGATTTGCTGCAAATACAAGGTACAGACCTCCGCTGAACACATTCACATGCTTGTATCTAGACAAGTTTGCATGTGTAAAATCTGTCATGGGCCTGGAAAAGGGGGACATGTCTGATATCTTGCACTCAGATGGAAGTTCCCTTGAAACAAGAGCTTGCTTAGACACACACCAGTATTTCCGCTGGACAGTAACACTTCTACTACAATATAGAAAACTCGGAAGAAAGCTGAGAATGCCAAGAGTTTCAGGCGTTGCTTAGGGTCTCTTGTAATATCACAGATTATTATCCCTCCGTATTTGTTAGACGAGTTTGGGAGAAAGAAGAGGGATTGCTGAAAATTGGCTTTTAAATCTGGCTTCCCCTGAGAAAGATGGTCATGCTCTGAGGTTTGTGGTATTACTTGATAAGCGGTGATTAAAACAGTAATCCCAAATTGTAATCAAAAAGCAGTCAAAGCTCTGAAATTACTTTTTAGTAAGCTTTTTCCTCCTTCAAAGACAGCCCTGTATGGCAAAAGATAATAAACCCATAGACGCCGTTCCAATTTCATTTAGAAATATTTGATCCATTAATTTATAGTTTGGAAACGCTTTTCCTCTTTTATTTGTCTTTAAATCCACATCAAAAGTGGGTCTATAGTCTAGCAGGATGGAGGAAATTCTTTTTGCAGTAGCTGGTTTGCTCTGGAAGAATACCTGATCTATTTATATGTCAGCACAGTATGAAGTAGTGAAAAGGTTTCCCTTACCCAGTGAAGGGCTAGTTAAAATCAGCCTTACCCATACTTTCCCAGCCAATACAACATTAGGCTGGTCCATGTGCTGGTTAGCAGCTTAAAGCCTCTCCTAACTGAAATGATTTTGAGGTTTCTGAGAAACAAAGCTCATGCTCACTTGATTTTGTGAACTGCTCTGATTTCAGAATGACCACTGCAAGATCACTGGATGAAGACACCACACAGAGTGGCTGTATTCAATCACTTCAGCCACAGCAGCTGCTAGGTGTTCACGTTGCCCTCATTAGATGAAAGCACAGGCAATAGGTCATGACAGTTTGATTTTCACATAGAAAATGGTCAAACCAGCAGTTTGTTTTCAACAACTATGTTTTCAGAGAAAAACCATTAGCAACAGGCTGCTCCAACACACGCTTTTTAAGATTGCAGAGGTTAAGTGCAAAACTTCTATTAAGTTTGAAAATTTTCCATAGTTCTGGGCAATGATTTGTGATTTTTTCCCTTTTACACTGATTTTGCAAGCAAACAGAAATAAAATTCATCAAGCTGTAAAAATCAATAGTGATGCTTTGTCCTATGGAATAGAAAAACAGGGTAAGTTTATCAAATTTAGCTGCAGAATTCACCAAGGACAGCAGGTTATATCTGCCCACAGGAGGAACTCAAACTACTGTTTGCATGTTACAGTCTATCCCCAAACTCAAGTCTTAATTACAGATACAACAAGGATACTACATGGTGTTTTTTGCCTTTTCCCAAAGATGCCATTATAGCTCTAGAAAGACACTTGGTTATTTTAGAGACATCCACTTTGTAAATGCTACTTCACAGGCTACCCTAAAACAACTCGCACCATTCCAGGTCTTGCTTTTCCTCCAAAGATCAGTTAAGTTCTCTTTTAATCGTATTTCTCCACACTATGAAACACTATGATATGTGACAGATCCCCACTGTACGCTCCCTAAGGCCAACAGCCTCAGGAAACAGGGTGAGCTGCTTCAGTGGAAACACAGATCAGGCTGGCCCAAGAGATGGAAGATAAAGCAGGAAGTGGAAAGCCTCCACCAGGCACCTCCCCATCCCAAAAGTCTTTGACACCACCAGCCTTTGCAATAAGGGTGAAAAGAGACACAGTAAAGCTATCTATGCCTGCTGATTAACCAGTGAAAAGGCTCACCACTAAAACGTCCATATCCTCGATTTGCAGGAGTGGATGAAAGCAAAGCTGTAACACAAACTTTTAAAAACCAGATTTTCTCAGTGATAAATGTCTCCCTTCTGTTCCATTTAGCAGCTGGGTAGTGAAGATGAAGACAAAGCACGTCTTTTATCTGTGGATTAAATTAAGCCCTGGATTACAAATTGTAATTGAACACAATTATTCCAATAGCACAAAAATTTAAGATTGCCCTCATGAGGTGGAATTTGCCCCACAGAGAACCATTAACACCATCAGATTGGTTATCTGCTACTAATGCACATTCTGGCACTCTCTTTTCAAGCAGCTAGAAAAACATCTTCAATTTCTTGTGGAGGAACAGAAAATCCCAAGATACCTTTGTGGTTTATGCTAGTCTATAAAACTAGCAAAGTGTAAACTCTATGAAATGGCTTTTAATCTAGCCCAAGTTTATTTTATACCGTGTGATACAACCATCTAGAATAGATGTTGTGGGTTAAGTTTGTAACACAGACGATGAAACTAAAAACCCCCTCTCTTTTAATATCTGGAGAACAAACCCCAGCTGCCCTCCATAATCAAAAGATTTGAAATCAGCAGAATACACTATTAGCAATCCTGGTCAGGTTGGCATTTCTTACCATAGAAGGAAAAATCCTACTGTTCTTTGGTCACATGAGTGCTACTGCTCATGTCAGTAGGGCAAACAAGATTTGACTCACAGAAAAACTGTTATGTGCAGGATCTGTGATAAATACAAATGCCTGTTTATCGCTATCATTCAATCTCATCATCTTACATTTGTGTAATTCAATTGCATGAACAATGAAATAAGAAATGCAGGAATTGGATGTCAAAAATCATAAAAATCGGTACTACATCAAGGAGGAGGAGATTTATTTTTGAGCATTGAGTTCATGCCCTGCAGAGACAAAAAGGGTTTTCTGTACAAGACAGACGTTGATAAGCAGACATAAGGTGTGTTGTTAGGACATGCAACACCCTGAACATGTCTAGAAGCATGAGCTCCAAAATGTATGCAAAATCACCATTGAGCAGGAGCCTCAAAAAACCAACATCTTGTTACATCGTGATTCACTGGACTAAAACGTGGGGTTTGCCTGCCCAGCTCACTGAGGTTGCACGCAGTAGCTGAGAGAGCCCCTTTGTTGTGGTGACCATGTACAAACTGCAGCCAGCACAAAAAGCACAGCATGTGTCACACACTTGTGTCATTTGGGCTATACCACAAACACATGTGGGAGCTTTACTCAGGGATTTCACCCCAGGAGTAAATTGTATGATGCGAAGCCAGGCAGTGTTCTGTATACCTGATGAATGAGCTGGGAAAGGCACCATTCAAGCTACAACAGTGCTGTAACACATAATGTGGAACATTCAATCACACTGTTCAGAGCAGTGAAAACCAAGCAATTTTGAGAAGGACGTGTCACCCAAATCACTGGGTTTTTAAAACGAAGTATGACACGGGTCAAAATGTCAGTGTATTGTGTGTGAAATAATGAAAGCGAAACAATTCAAAGGCAAAACTGACTCCATTACTTTTGTCTTAAGAACAGCAAGAAATATGGGACTTATCAGAAGATTATTTCATCCAGCCTCTCCAGAAAGATGGATATGAAAATATTCAGTATCCCTCGGGATGATTTGGGATGCTATGGGAACACGCAGAGCTCCAAAGAGCAATAGGGATCCAGTTTGCTAGGCAGCAAGGGACATGAGGCTTCCTACCCTTTGGAAAGATATGAACGATTACAGATAGAGACAGGGGAGAGCGAAAACCCTGTTCAGCATTAAGGTGAAGGTGGTATTTATAGTGAGAGTGGTTGTAGTACATCAGCTCTCTTACTGCTAAAGTGGAAGGGAACAGTGATTCAGAAATAGGAGAGAGATGACAGCAGGAGAAGGATCCAGTCATTACAGTGGAGGGGCTTGGTTTGATGGACTGGAGAAGAGGAAGCCCTCCTTAATGTGTAGAGCAATCAAACAAAAAAGAAGGTAACTCCATTCAGAACAGAGGCATGAATAAGACTGTCTCTAGGACAAAACTCAAGAACACAAAAGGCAGAATGAAACATGAGAACAGGGAACATCTAGAGGAGAAGCTCGGCTGTGCAAAGAATGAAACTATACTGCATAGTGTAGTAGACTACAAACCAAAGGGGAGGCTGAAAAGTACACCCAAGAATGCCGCAGAACCTGTAGCTCCCTCAACCTGCATGGCACTGACACAGCATTCTTGGGTTAAGCTTCTTTCTGTTTCTGGGATTTTTTTGGATTATTGCTTCTATTTTTTTGTTTCCATTGCAATAAATACAAGAATATATTAATAATTTCAGTGTATGATGGACGTTCCTGTCTGACTTCTGTAAGACACAGGCATCTCCAGATGTGGACAGAAACCTTATGTACCCACATACGACACACACACACATATACACTATACACAGATGTGGATAAAGGTCAGACTGTGTCATCGACCTGCATTTAGGGTCCTTCACACACATCAGGATCTTACTGCGCTAGAGACTTACAAACCATAGTAAGAGCTCCAAACGTAACAGAAGACAAACAAATGGTGGCTCAGAAGGAAGAAAGCAAGACATGACTGGATGACAAAAAAAGTCATTTAAGCAAATATGCACTCTGGCTGTGGTCAGGCTTTCTTGGCATCACAGCAAAGGGCAGTTTGAAAAGTATGATTTGAAAGTAAAGCTTTATGGAGTTTTAACAGAAAGCTTTCCTAATGCATCTTAGAAATCACATGTCCTTCTTCCCTCCACATACACTTCAGACTTGCTGTAACAGCAGCTCTGTGCATATATATATATATATATATAAGGCAGAACACAGCTGTGTCCCCAGTTCCACCTCTCCCTGTAAACAAGTGAATTGGGGTCATGATTTGCAAAAAGAGGAAATTCTCACTCCACATTCACAAGGTAAATAATGACTCTGACCTACTGTTCTGACCCAAGATAGCGCAGGCTGTCCCTTATCCATCACTTACTCTCGTAGCATACAAAGCAGTACAATCCAGGGAGTATATTAATCATTTTCTCCTTCTGCAGTGTGCAGAATATGGACTGCTCTAGTGAGTGACTACTGCTTTATAAGATAAGGTTAATCAATAAAGATAATTAAGACACTTCTGGTTAATACGTCTATGTCACTGAATAAAAGCACATAAAGTCCCTATTGAAATACAAACACTGGAACGAGTCCAACCGGTATAAAAATGACCTAACTGTATGGAATTCAAAATCTCAGTTTAACAATCCTGTGTGGTTCACTCCAACCAGAACACTTCTGACTCTCAGAGGAAATCACATACGATCTCTTTTCCTACAGTCTGAGCCACAAGATTAAACCTCTGGGTTTACCTGGACCCATCCTGATTTAACAGATCGTTGAGAAATCTATGGCAAGGGTCAGTTTGTGAACCGCACAAAGCTGGTATCTGGCATCTTGGCACAACTGCCTGAGGGAAAACCCAGCTCCTTATCAGACTGGAGCCTTCTTCACTATTCTTGAACAACAGCAAAACTGGAGGTTGATTAATCTCACGCCAACCCATAATTTCTGCCTGCTCAGGCTTCCTTTAATGCAAAGGGAGATTTAAAGCAGGGGCAGTCTGTCCAGAGCACAAACAAACCCGAAGGTGCCCACATCGCTCCCTCAGGAGAACTCCTTCTTTCCAATTGCTTCTGGGGCACCCATGGCTTCTATTTTTAATACCCAAGTGCCAGGCAGTTTGTCTCAGATCACCTCTCAGCTCTGAACAGGGAGGGCAAAGCAAACCTCTCCAGCTAACAAGGAGAAATCTATAGCGATGGCCAACCAGCAGAGCATCTAGCTAATCTCCACTTGCCCCACTTTAACTGAAGCTTTTCACAAACAAGTATCGATCCATTGTTCCACAGTCACAAATCCTCCAGTAATTCTCTGCAAAAAGCAGCTCTTCAGGAGGGGAAGGGAAGCTTTCTTTTAACCTAGAGAGAGAGAAGATGAAACTTAAAACCTTTCTGCAGCACCAGCAGCCACACAGAAACTGCTGGTCTCTTGCAGTAACTAAGAAGTATCTTTCACTTCCACTTCCCCTGGGTAACAGTGCATCCCCAGATGGGATTTGGACACCAATTTTACTTGTCTCATAGTTGTGTTATTGAATGTATTCTGCCCAATATGCAGCCACATCGGCAGTGGCTGCTCAGAGTTCCAGGGGTGGTTTGTCATTGCTTGGTAAAATATCCAAGTTTACCTTTTCAGAAACAAGAGGCAGTACCAGCTGTAATGGAAGGGGGGAGAAACAACCACAAAACCAACCAAAACCCAGCAGAAACCCTTGCCAGAGAAAGCTTTCATAGGGAACGACTACAGAAGTAACAAGTGTTAGGCTGTGGGTGCAATTGTATAACACTGCGAGATGATGATCAGAGCCCAGTGGAAACATTCAGAGAACTTTAAGAACCAAAAGCCTGAAATAATGGGAAGAAAACAAGCACAACTGGGCCACCAAGCCCTTTTGATGGAAACCACACTAAGATGCTTCACATCACTATAGATCTGCACTAGCGGTTCTCCTGTTCAATGGGAAAGGGGTTGAAGAAGCCCAGGCAGGAGCGTGCCTGGAGTTTATCATCACAACACAGTATAAACAGGAGAAGTCGAGGCGGGAGATGAGCCCAACCCCTCTCTTCTATTTTATTACACAAATTACTGGGGAGGGAAGGGGGAAATGACACACTGCCATTTTCTTGCAGATTCCTTCAGAAATTAAACTTATTCATTATCTGCTCTCTACTAAGAGGAACTCAAAAGACCTCTGCTACCTTCTGAAATTCAACCTGTGTTAGCAGGTGGATCCCTTACCAAAACATAAAGGTGTTCAAAGAGGGCTTGCGGGTGAGACTTTATTGGCTGCAGTACAAAAAGGGAAAGCAGATATCACCATCTGATCCTGAAGATAATGAATTAAATATTTCTTCAGGTGAATGGACATATACAGTGCAGAGAATAGCAAGAGAAATGCTCTGTTCCTGCAATTTCTAGTATTACTTTTTTTGTTACTCTTTTTGACTCCAGATTCTGAGGTCAGAGACAAGTTCAATGCCATCAAAATGTCAGATCTACCCGAGATCATTCCATACCCTCATGTCACCCTGAAAAGTAGTTTACTTGTTTTCATTATCCTTGGAGTTTTATTATTCTAATTATCTGTGTGCCTTTATTATCCTAAATATTGATCTTTCCTTCTAATTAAGCCTATAATTAAGATAGGAAGATGTCGAGACTGTTTGTAACAAATGGCAACCAAGAGAGCATAAACCGAACTAACCCCTCGGTGCCATGCAGGGAGATGGAATCAAACATCTGGAAAGCTCCTAAACCTCTGAATTTGATTTCTAGAATGTGAGAATCTGAATTTTATGTTAGTTGTAGTTTCTACATACAACCAAGGACCAGCCCATTGCCAGCTTACTGACACAGGCAGCAAGGGCTTAGCAAGGAGAGCACTTTATACTGTATCTGAGCTGAACATCGCACAACGGTCTCCTGGCCCAGGACCACTGTGTGTGCCACTGCAATGCAAAGATCAGCAAACAAATTATTCTCTTCCACATCTTATTCCATTGCTCTGCTTCAGTACTTAAGAAGTTATCATGGCATGTCAGATTTCATTTGGAAAATCTATTTTGCATGAATTCATCCATAATTTGCATGTGCTTTGCTTGCTTTCCACAGCACTTCTCATGTAGCAGGCATCTGTAGTAAAGCAAGGACGTACATAGTAACAAATAACAATTAGCTGCCTTTATGTTCAAATTTGGTCTTGTTCCCACTGAACCAAGACTTTATTTCTAGACAGCAGTGGAGGAAACGCTGAACTCGCAGCATTGATGTGTTTTGTAAGCCTTAAAAAACCCTAAGGAAGGTATAAATACAGACTATTCATAATCCTGTGGCAAACACGATTAAGTTTTTGTGGTGCACAATAATACTTTCCTATTTTCTTCAAAGGCCCCTGTTAAATCTTTATGCAATAAAGCAGATTGAGGTGATGATGCCACAGAGTAAACAATTGGGCTTCTTCAACAAATTCCTTTAGTAAATTACATCACATGTAACTGAATTTTAAGTGCTTCTCCTTAAATTATTTGAGGTTATATTCCAGGCTGGCGTCTGGCTCTTGGTACACGGAATGGAATTACATAGACAAAACTAGAAACAGAATTCAGGAAAATGAACCTTGTAGTAGAGTGGGTACAGGAACACTGAAAACAGTTCAAACCAACACACAGGCTCCTGTCTCTCATTTTCTAATGCACATTTGTGATTTTGGACAAAGGAATGTGGGCCTTCAGAAATCAAGGTCCTACTCGAGTGTTTTCCATCCCATGGGCGAACAAAAGGTGGATCTTTTGCAGCAGCCTGAGTGAGCAGTGCTAAGGTGAGACACAGCATCAAATGAAGCAAATCCAGCCTTACAGACAGCAGAAACTGGTAACTGGTTTTACACTCTTTAAGTTTTCTGATTAGCAAGAAGCAGCACTGCAACAGCTGCTGCAGCACAGTGGCCTTTGCTGGCCTTCATGGTGGGACCTTCAGAACTGCATTATTGTTTCTAGAGCAAAACACGCTACAAAGTCCTATTAATACCACAGTATGTAAAATTCTGACAGCCCCAATAGTTTAATTTGTAACGTATGCAAAATCACTTAGAGATGAAGAAGAAACAAGTATCAAGCTGAGCTTTGCTGACAAAACAGTATCATGATACCTGAAGAAGTACAAATGGTCATTTAATTTCTGAGGAGGTTCATTCCAAGCAAGAGCTAAAGGAATTTGTAACTTTAATTCTATGGCATGTCTCAGGGAACAGCAGCCTGGCCAGACACTACCACGTTGCATCTTGCAGTTCACATTCACATCCAGCTAACTGCACACAAATTGTACACCGGGAAATTCCAAGGAGCCTTCTGCATTGCAACTGCTTTATCACCTACCCAAGTAGCTCTGTGCTGCCCATCTGACATGACTGTCACTTATTTTTTAAGCTAAATTCTTCAAAGCAGATGCACAGCTTCAAAACCTCCTGTTCTACCACATATGGAGAAGCCATCTGATTTCTTGCTGCTCCAGCATGACCAAGTCACTCAGCTCGCTCTTTCAAGGTCTACCGAATGCCAAGACAAAATGAACTTGGTGATAAAAAAGGGAGAAAGTTCACATTTGCTTTTCATTCTGCCATGACTAAGAGGATGAATAGGTAATAGATGCTTGTTCTTAAGTACCACATAATATTAAGAAGCGCATGTAAAAGACAAGTGTAGCTGAACGGATGAATCATGCAGTCACCAGCATGTTCCTTTAGTTTTCATTAAGAAGCCTGAAGTGCCTACTTATCCTAAGGCCATCTGTGCACCAGCAACAGCTCTCTAGGAACAAGAGCAGCACATTTACTTGCCACTCTGTTTGCTTTCTTCAGTTTTG